>WAAB01024664.1:119591-167162 GCA_013389865.1 Piaya cayana
TATGAAGAAGTTCCCCCACTCAAGCGCAGCTTTCACAAGTGGAGCCAGTAACAGTAACAGAGGCATGAGCTGGTTTGAGAGGGGGGCACTGCCTGCAGCTCAGGGTCTGGGTAGCTGCATGCATCCACTGTGGCTCCGTCTGGGTAGCAGTATCCCTCCTGCCTGCTGCAGCACTTGGAGCAGCTTTAACCTTCTGCCGGGTAGCCACCATGGTCTTTACTGTCTTCTGTCTGGTTTTTGGATCCTCACTGCACCCTGCCTTCTCACCCTTACCGCTCGAACTGCTGCTCAAACTGCCCCGCACCTCTTTGCCACACTCCAGGTCGCTGCGCTCCCGGGGGGCTGTTTTCAGTTATCGGTTTAGTAGCTCTTACCTGCAAATCTGTTTACACTTTATCCTTCTGGATGACCAGAATGGAATGGGATTTTCAGAAGAATGTTTAAGCAACCCATTGCATAACAGCTCGTGTGCTCCTGCCCACACTGAAAGTCCCAGGTTTGAAAAAACCTGTGATTGCACTGATCTTTTCCTTTCTCCCATTTCACTGGCATGGATACTTAGCTTGTAGTCATGGGTTCCTCTGCAACTCAGTCATTTCCAACTGAGATGCCTCCAGCCTGCTGCGAAAATGCTCCTTAGTGGTCCTTGATTATATGTATGACTCATATTTTCTGTTAAATACCCAGTTTCTGCTGTTACTGTTTTCAAGGCCATTGCATTCTTCCTGGATGATCTTTGATTCCTTCTCCACATTGACAATGACTCTCAGATTGTGCCACCAGCAAACTTAAGCCAATTTTTCTTTTTTTTTTTTTGAAGTTGATAAAATTAATGGAAATATTAAACAGTATGCCCCTTTACTGATCTTTTAACTTATCTGGTAAATCTCCGTCTGCCTTAATGCTTAGGATGTTACATGCTGCCATCTCCTGTTTAATCAACTTGTTACGTTTACAGCCCATTCACTTTCTCTCGGCTATATTAATAATTTGTCATACGGTATCATATCAGATACTTAAGTTCAGAAGGATAAGATACATTGTGTTTCTTTGTTCAAAGAAATAGATATATCACACCTGTGTAGTAAAAGTAATGCAGGATTTCTTTGGTCAAACCATGTTGTGTTTTACTATGTTTTTATTTACTTCAACATCTTTAATTATTTCCTTCACCCTCGCCAGCTTTTGAATATTATCAAGTCCTAGAGGTCCATAAGCTACTCTTATGGAGTATGTCTCTCCTTGCAAATGGTGATAATATATGCACTGTGCTTGCAGTGAAATGAATCTCTTGCCTGATTTCACATGCCTGTTCTTTTGGAAAGTTGATGTGGAGATTATTCTTTTGCTCTGTCAGGAGCACGTGTCAAGGTTTTAGAGTTTTGTTTCTGTCTTGGCTTATAGTAAACTTTTTATTCCCTTGAAAACATAATCATCAAAGTGAAAAGAAAAATAATTAATGTATATAGTTGAGGTGACAGCAAAGAAAATTGTTTTCATGTACTTTTCTGAGATTTACCTTAGCCTGACCTTTGGCAGAGCTTATTTTATATCACAGTCCTTGACATTTAAGATAAAACTTCATTCACAGTTGTACTTTTTCCATTCCTTGTGGACTTTATCCATTCTTAATGTCCTTTTTGATGTAGTCCCTCTGAAGCCCTTTCCTCCTCATGGTTTTATTTCACTTGGTATGCTGGTTACTGGTTGTTCAGCAACTGTGATTCCAAGAAGTCCAAGTCTCATTCATAGGCAAGTCCCTGGTTTTCTCAGGCCAGCTGACTTACAGAGCTGACAATTAATGCATCTCACGTGACCATCAGTACATGTTAATTTGAGCATAACACGGTGCCAGTGAAGCTGGTGACCTCTAAACTGCTGGCTCTCACCCTGTTGGATCAGTCCCAGTAGGGTGAGCACGTGCTTGTCTGTAGACCCAACCTTCATTTCATCTGAGTTTGCTTTTTGAAAGCAATAACCTCAGCTACACACCTACTATTGTGTGTTCTCAAGTCTCATTTTAAACTGATTCTACTCCTGTTCAAGCTGCAGTCCAAGGATATTGTCTTTGATCAGTGCTTTCTCATGTTTCCATTATTCACGCTTGATTTTCTGCCTTACTCTTTCCTCTGGATCAAAGTAAAGAAGTTCCAGTTGATCCTTGCTGACACATCCCATTCTCTAACAAACTAGAGTATGTCATTTACTACCTTTATTGCATACCACTAACTATTAGTTCATAAATTTATCTTTCTCCTTGCTTATCCTTCCACTTTCAGATATTTTGCTTCTCATTTACCCAATGCTCCTCATTCTGTGCACTACAGACAGAACCACAGAGAGGCTTGAGACTCCACCTGTATCTCCTGCACAGCTAGAGGTGTTCATTTGAGCATTTTCTGCATAAACCAGAGTCAATTGCACCTCAGCAGCTTGATGAGGAGTGGAGAGATAGCTATGGGGCTTCTTTGCTTGTATATGTTTTCCAAGGGATTGCCACTTCTTTGAAATGGCTTTTTGTGGATAATAATTAAAATTTTGGTAATGTTTATGGACATTCAAAGAGGTCTCTTTGTGTGTGTTTGCATGCACATCTATGTGAGTTCCTATGCAACTGTAAATCAGCAAGCATCACGTAAACACCATTCAGCGAGTATCTGATAGTGCTTACCTGAAGTGTGTTGTTGCAGATCATACAGAAAACAGTGGAATTACTCAGTCTAGCAATGACCACTGGCCAGATATTGAGATCTTCAGCAAAATGCCTTTTGACCTGAATGTACGTGACCCCAAGTACAGAACTATAAGTCCTGTATACACAGAACAACTGTCAAGAGTGAAACAAGGTAAGTAAAATGTAAGAGTTTGTTAGGACTCTTCCTGCAAAGAGTCAGGTTTGATTGGTTTGATTGAACACATGAGTTCAATGAGCCTTTAATTGCCAAAACAAGACAATCTAGGTGTTCTTTACAATGGTTACTGGGATCGCAGTCTTTGTTTTTAACATTCATAAACTGTTTTCTTTGTGCACAGAAACAAGCAAAGAAACAAAATTAGAGGAACCTAAGAAAAGGGAGACTGTGTCCATGATGTTGACCAAATATGCAGCTTATAATACATTCCATCACTGTGAGCAGTGCCATCAGTATATGGATATTAATCCTGCTGCACAGGTTGGTGTCAAGATCTAAGGATAAACCACATCCTTGATTTTCCTCTGGTGTCTCCAGGCATCCCGCTCTGGTCTCGGGACTGATGCTTTCACCTTCCCTGAGATGGAATTGTTTAATTCTTCCATTCTCAGGGGAGATATTGAGCTACAGACCTTGGAGCACCAACTGCGTCTGCTGTGTTCTGCATGAGCAGTTCTCCTCTCCAGCTACCTCTGACAAAGGGTGAATATTGTGACTAGTTGTCTCAAGCCAAAGCATTATTCAGCCTGCCCAGAGGGTTTGCAGTATCTCATGGGAGAGGACTGTAAACTGATGGTAGATGTTTGTCTTACCTAAATGCCAGCCATCCACACCTGTGATGGGAGACTGGAAGGCACACGTCTTCCTCCCTTTGTGTGTAACTGCATGCTTTTCAGCAGTAGCTTATGAGTCACTGGAGAAAACCCAATCATTTTTAACTGTTTAATAATCCTTTTCATCTCCAAAACAGTAGTTATGCTTACAGGAGACTGGCAGGTAGCATTAGTCCTGGTTAATAACTCGGACATTATTTCTTAACCACCGCCATTAGTTTACTTCAAGACTTCTTATCTCAAATCGTTCTCTCCTTGCTTGCTGGTCATTTCCAACAGCTTGCTATTAAGCTAACACAGTGTAGACACGCTGACCTGGAAATGTACAATGTCAGTTGCTACAGAGTAGCACCAGCAGGTCTGATTTAAACCTCATGCTTCATTAAGTACATTGACACAGGCAAATACTCCCAGAGGACATCTCTCGTTCCCATTTGTCTTTGTGCATGTGGTCAAACATAATGACTAGTAATAAATATAAACGTCAATATCAATATCCACTTGCATGGGCAAGTGTGAGTGGTGTATATGGAATTATGATAACTGAACTCAGAGGAATTACACATCCAACAGGGAGTCACTGGATAGCAACCATTATGAAGGGAGATTCTTAAGTGCTTTAACAGAACCTAAATAAAGCCCCTTGTATTTTTCATTTTTACTTTGGCTAATTATTTCATCCCTTTGGTAAAGATTATAGAAAGGTGGTTACTAATAGTAAGTGATTTGACCTTTTAGTAAGACACGCTCGTGTAGGATGAAATCTTATCAGATACGTAGGTACTTTTTGTACACTTACACAGTTCAGTAAAGCGCAGTGCAAACTCAAGCTCACTCAACGTCTTTATAGCCTTGCTAGTGGTGTGGTCTGCCTTCGTTGCCTGGCTTGCTTAGGAGAGCATTGCCACAGAAAAAATACCATACTAATGCAGCACCTCAGTGCTGCTGCTGAGGTCTCCTAATGACAGTGTGCTCTGATGTGGAGGCTCAAACACATGATGTGCTGCTCTTTGAATGTCTTGGGAAAATTTACTTGGACAGTTATTTTCCTAGTATATGTATTTTTTTAGTAAATATTGATAAATAATTTCAAACTCAAGTGGACTTCAGAAGAGTCCGGTTGGGCCAAAGATCATTACTGGTACAGAAAGCTGATTTTTGTAATAGCAAGGCCAGTTAAGTGCCTAAGGGATATGGCTTATGGTAGAAGAAAATAAGAATGTAATAAAGTCAACTTCAGTCACTGTTTTGGATGTTCTCCTCTGGTGCTTTCCAGTATTGTGACCGCAAGAGCAGGTTGCTACATGCTCCTTATGGGTTATCTGCTTGAAAACTTTCTTCCACTTTTTTTGTTATATACAGATATCTGACTCCACTCTGCACGCGTTTACGTTTTCATCCTCGATGCTGGGAGAAGAGGTTCAACTGCATTTTATAATCCCCAAGTCCAAAGAGAACCATTTTGTCTTCAGCAAGCAAGGAAAACATCTAGAAAGCATGCGTCTCCCACTCGTTTCTGACAAGGTGCATGTGCTGCTCTTATCCTTCTGCTGACTACATATGCTGAGTACCATCAACTTGACATGCTGATCTAGTTCGATGGCAGTTGGCTGAGTTTCCCCTCCCCATCCCATTTTCTCATTGGTTTAAGGTCCTTTGCATAGTGGTTGCCTGACTGCCCTTAGAACTGGAGGTTTTGAGGTGATACATCCCTTTTTGCATTCTGACTTTCCAGTTCGTATGTGTTGCAATGATTGATAATCTTAAAATCCAGTATGAGCAATAAATAAATAAAAATCCCTATGACCAATAACCTCCTTTTAATCTAATGTAGCTAAGATATCTCCTGTTCCAGCAGAATTTGAATGCAGTAAAGAGTCCTATCTTCACTCCATCAAGTGGACGTCATGAACATGGCCTCTTGAACCTCTACCATGCCATGGAAGGCATCAACCACCTTCACCTCCTTGTAGTCAAGGAGTATGAAATGCCACTCTACCGTAAATACTGGCCCAACCACATCATGCTTGTCCTGCCAGGCATGTTCAACAATGCTGGCATTGGTAAGAAACACCATCAGCGCATTGCTTTGAAGATACCAAACCCCATGTTGGACAGTGTTGCATCATGATGTTGTAGGAAACTTTGGAGCAGCTTCTCATGTTTGTGCTGTGATAATAGTAGCAATACCTGTGCACAATGCAGCGATGTGTAAGAACTGCTGCTGGGGACTTGGAATATATGTTTATACTGATTACTGCCTTCCCAGTGTAAAATATCACAGTTTATAGTCCATATTCATTCATTTTACTCAGTCCTGCACTGTGAATGTTCATTCTAGAACATGATTTTTTCAAACTGCAACTTTTAAAGTTAGCTGAAGTTAATGATTAACTACAAGTGAACACTGGGGGTTTGGACTCTGGACTTCTTTTTCACAGATGCTGAGTTTTTACTGCAAGAAATTTTAAGTAGCTTCAGTTTTAGAATCTCCTTCTTGGTTCTACTTACCTTATTAATGCCCACAACATCACGTCTGCAGAGTCTCTTCAAAGGTCCAGTCTTCTTAATATCTACCCTTTAGATTAACTCACTCTGAAAAAGGGATGCATTTATTTATTTTTAGACTAATATGTCATGAACCCTAAGTTTGTAAAGAGTAATAACTGCAAATGTTCCTGGAGCTTTTCTCTGGGAAGAGAGAGTGATAAAGTCTAATAAAGATCTCTGTATGTCGTCTTTATGGTATTTTTTCAGGTGCTGCTCGGTTTCTGATTAAGGAACTTTCCTACCACAATCTAGAACTGGAACGAAACCGCTTGGAGGAACTGGGAGTCAAGCGCCAGTGTGTGTGGCCGTTCATTGTGGTCATGGACGACTCCTGCGTCTTGTGGAATATGCACAGTGTCCACGAACCGTCGAGGTAAGTAACCACCCAGAGCTGGCGTCCTTGCAATGACCCAACACAGGCAGCAGCATATCTGTGACTTAGATTCATCTTTGGCATCTGAGAGGGTATGAAAGACATAACAGCTGGAATAGCTGGGCAGCTAGAGCTTGAAGTATTGCTGAGCAAAAGCAGTTTTAGGCGGTGGTTTTGCTGTAGTAACACCAGGCTGGCTGTCCAAACGGACTTACTGAGGTCATTATTCACTAAATTATTATTCTGATAGCCCAGGAACTATACACTTGGACATTGGGTATATTGTCCAAAATGCAAAAAGCAACTCTTTCACTCAGAGCAGTAGGAAGGCTGTAGATTTGTCTTGCGTACCACCAACATCCAACCTCATGCTGTTGAACACTTCCATCTGACTCTGCCCTTGTGTCCATGTCCCACAGTCAGTATCATCAACAAACCCCTGCTTGTGCTTGTGTTTTGCCTAAAGCCACTCTTGCTTTTAGTGCTGGAGTGATTTCTCAATGTTACTTCCCTGATTTCATTCAGTTAATGTTTCTCACAGAAAACAGTTTCTTTCAGGAACTTCAGCTTTTTAAGAAGGCGTTAATGTCTTGCCCTGCTCAGCTCATGTGCCCTCCTTTATAGAGAAAACATCCCTCCAAAACAGCAAACCAGGCGCTTCCTTTTCCCTTTCTAAAGTGCTGAAAGACCTGTTTTCTTATAATGACTAAATTGAAGGGATAATATCACTTGGCTGTTGTTAAAAAAAGTCTGTGTTTACACATATATTTTTACAGCATCTGGAGTAAACACTCAATTGTTAATGGAATGTCTTGGGCCTTTCTATGCACTTATGTGTGTATGTATGCAGTGTATGTTATGTCATAGAATCATAGAATGTCTTGAGTTGTAAGGGACCCACAAGGATCATTAAGTCCAACTCCTGTCCCTGCACAGGACAACCCCAACATTCACCCCGTGTGTCTGAGGGCATTGTCCAAGTGCCTCTTGGATATCGTCAGGCTTGGTGCCATGACTGCTGCCCTGGGGAGCTGTTCCAGTGAAGAACCTTTTCCTCATATCCAGCCTAAACCACACCCTGCACATCGTCCTGCCATTCTGTTGGTCCTGTCATTGGCTGTCAAAGAGTGGAGCGAGTCCAGAGAAGAGCAATGAAGCTGGTGAAGGGGCTTGAGAACAGGCCCTATGAGGAACGACTGAGAGAGCTGGNGGGTCTCTTCCAACCTGGTTGTTCTATGATTCTGTGATTCTATATGCATTTATACATTATGGATGCCCCCTCCCTTGAGGTGTTCGAGTCCTGGTTGGATGAGGCTTTTAGCAACCTGATCTAGTGGAACATCTCTGTCCATGGCAGAGGGGGTGGAACTAGGTGACCTTTAGGTCCTTTCCACCCCAAATCATTCTATGATTCCGTGAATAAGCTACATGTGTATGTTGTATATGATCATGTTTTTCAGCCAGTCCCTAGAGCCCGAGAGTTCCAGCAAGAATGTGTCTCTGAAGAGCGTCCTACAGCACATTGAAGCCACCCCCAAAATTGTTCATTATGCAATACTGGGTGTTCAGAAATGGAGCAGCAAGCTGAATGCCAGGAAATCAAAGGCCCCATTCTCCAGGTGCCACGTGCATGATTTTATACTGCTCAACATAGACCTGACCCAGAATGTGCAATATGATCTGAACAGGTAGGCTACATGTTTACATGTACATATATGTGGTAAAATAATATGCTGGCATGATATGAATCCTGTCACCGTGTTTTCTGAATGCTGTCAAGAGAAGTAGAAAGGTCACATCTAAGGTAATGAGTGCACAATCACAGCAATAAAGCGGGGATATGTGTTGCATGTGAATGAAACAGGCATTGAAGTGAACTGGGACAGACAGACCGTGAGGCAAGGGCAGGACAGGGCTACAGAGGACTGAAAAGGCAGGGTGGGGAAGAAGAAACTTCAGGAGAAAAACGTAACAAGGAAACCAAAAAGAGAAGAAAGAAGCCAAAATTTCATCAGTAGCAGGAAGAATGGGGAGCTTCCAGAGTGGCAGGAGCCTGTTGATGACTAAGAACAAGAATATAGGAAGTGGTTGAGCCATGGCTATGTCAAATGCTATGAGGAGGGATTCTTTTTATTTCTTTCAGAGTCAGTTACCTTCCCTGTTGCCATTTGGGTTTGCAATAAAAATTGATGAAGAAATAATCTTCTGCTGTTTCCTTCCTTTTTCTTCCCCTCCTCACCCAACTCCGTCCTAAAACATTTGCAATAAAGCGCTGTTGTCATGGAGCTGTACCCCTAATTCTCATCACAGACTGAAGCAATATCCAATTCCCCCTCTCCCAGGTCAAGTGAGTTTAGAATAAAGCCTGTTTCTGGTGTCCACAGGCTGCCCTGGGGCACCTCACCCTGGTCTCCTGCTGCTGATCCCTTGTGTTTGAGTGAGAAATTGTAGCCTGTCAGTGCAAGCTGGAGTCTGCTGCGGCTTCCAGAGCTCTTGATTTCACATTCCCTGGCTGGTGAAATAATGAGATGGGAATCAGCCCACAGAGTGAGCAATTACATCATAATAACACAGGATAAATGTTACTTCTCAGCTGCTTTGTGTCCCATAGCCAAGTATTTGTCAAGGCCACGTTTATGCCCTGATTCCAGTTCATAAAAAAATATGTCATGTGGAATTGGCTTGTTCAGAAATGAAGGCTGGTCACTGCAGAGCTTCTCTCAGTTCTAAAATATGTATATATATACACTTATATATATATACACACACGCACACACACACACACATATATATATATAAACAACTAAAAAGAAGGAAAAAAAGGCAAGGGTGGGGAGGAAATTATTGATATCAGTACATGATGAGGATGAGAAGTAGCTGGACTTGGTATGGGCAAGAAGCGTATAAATACACTGAAAACTGAGACTTGTTTGGTCTTAAGATGCCAGAAGTTGCTTTCCTACACTGGGAGCACATCGAAGGAAAGAGTCTTCAGAGCTATGCAGAGAATTTGTGTAGGCACCATATCAGATGGTCTCCAGAAACCACTGCTGACCCTACTTCAGTGCATTTCAGGAGCAGGGGTGTGAGTGCTTGCTCATGCACAGCAGCCACACAGCTGGTTTAGTGATCTTGTGTTTACTGTCCAGGTATTTCTGTGAAGATGTAGATTTTAACCTGCGGACAAACAGTAGCGGCCTGCTCATCTGCCGCTTCAACAACTTCAGTGTCATGAAGAAACATATTCAAGTTGGAGGACAAAAGGACTTTGTTGTTAAGCCAAAAATCATGGTGAGTGTGGATGTATGTTCCATCATATGTAAAGAGTAAAATCAGGACCTGTCTCCCCTAGAAATAATGGATTTGTTAGCCATTTAGATTTATTTTGTGCTTATTTGACCTGCTCCATGGTAGGGCTGCCACATCAGAAATAGAAAATTAGCTAATTATAAATCAGTAACAATAATATTTATCCTCCTCTTCTATGAGAAGATAGGCTGGGATTGGACAGAGTTTGATCTAGCCATTGAGCGATATCTCTGACTGAGGCAGAACTTGCAGACGTACACTCTGGGCAGAAGGAGGCGACTTGTACTGGACGTGGTTTTAAAAGCATTGACAGAGCCACTGTTTTCTGGCGTTTGATAGTTCGTGATAATGTTCACTCCTTGCAGTTGCTGACGAAGAAAGACCTGAGGAAGGGCACTGAAAATTGGAACCTTCTGAAATCAAAGTATTTCTAAAAATGGCATGGGGATACCAAAAGCTCCATCCCTGGAGGTGTTCAAGGCACAGTTGGATGGAGCTTTGAACAACCTGATTCAGTGGGAGGTGTCCTGGCCCATGGCAGGGGGGTTGGAACAGGATGATCTTTAAGGTCCCTTCCAACCAAAACCATTCTGTGTTCCTATGATTCTGTTACACCTGTGCTGGCTTTAAACAGAAGTGTACTTCAAAGGGTTGGTTTTAGTCTAGGAATCTTATAGTTTGGGTTCCCAGTGGTTTTAAACAAACCCCACACCACCCCTCTTTTCCAAAAATCACCACTGTATTCGAAATTTAACTGAACAAGCCCTGGATCTGAGTATTCAGGGAGGTCATTTTCTGGGTTTTCCTTTCATTGTGTTTGCAGTGGAATCTGTGGTGATGGAGCAGTGCATGAGAAAACTCCAGAGGCAACATTTTTGTGGATGTCCTCCACACAAGTAGCATGGCGTTCCCTATACTATGCAAGAGTAAGGCAGGATGAAGGGCACTGTGACAATTTGAACTCCCTGTTTTCCAACCCTTCTTTAGGCAAGCAGATATCAACAAGAGTAGTTAGCAACCACAGAACAAGTCATTCATGTAATTCCGTTCTGTGGTGCTATGTCAAAATCGAGTGGGGAGTTGTGATTCTTGCTCCCAGCTTCCTCTCTCTTCCTGCCCTGTCATGGTGATCCTTTCCTCAGCCAGAGGAAGCCCCGCAGGGAAGATACACGGAGTGGGTGGTTTAAAAGGGGCTCCCCTTGGTTTCATTGCAGGTTTCGGACAGCCTGGCACCAATAATGCCTCTTCAGTACGTCTGTGCCCCTGACAGCGAGCACACATTGCTGGCAGCCCCGTCTCAGTTCCTCCTGGAGAAATTCCTTCAACATGCGACGTACAAACTCTTCCCAAAGGCCATTCATAACTTCAAGAACCCGGTGCTGGCCATTGACTGCTACCTGAACATTGGTCTTGAGGTACAAAACATTTGCAGGGATAACAAGGAGAAGAAGTTAATGAAACCTTTACTTCAACATCTTTCTTGTCTTGAAAACCCCTTCTTCCAGAAATCCTCAGCATCAAGGGTCATGTTTGAAGACCTTGGCCTCAGGCAGTGAGACCTTCCTGTTGCAGCTAAAGGACCAACTCCACTGGAAGAGCTGGTGGTAAAGCCATCTAGCTGGCTGGTGGGGTTGGAGACCAGAGGTCTGTGACAGACTGATGCAATTTGCAAAGGAATTGGGCCTGTCTGTCTGAAATAATATTTCATGGGAAGTAAAAACCTGAAAGTTATGCCATTCCTGATAGAACTTGGTGTAGTGCTTAGCTATTTGGGCAAACACTAACCAGTTTTTTTAGATCACTGTCATGCCCCTACAGCCTTTCATCATCTATGTTTGATTTGTCCTTGCAACAAACTTGTTTGGCTGAGAGGATTTCTCATCTGACCCTTGTCTGGTGGCTTGCTTCACTGATGGACAAAGCTCATCCTTTCTCATGTAGCTGTCCTTTTGGATGGCTTTGTTCTATGAATCTGGGTTGGTGAGGCCCTGGCACAGGTTGCCCAGGGAAGTAGTGGCTGCCCCATCCCTGGAGGTGTTCAAGACCAGGTTGGATGAGGCTTTGAAGAGCCTGATCTGGTGGGAGGTGTCCCTGCCCATGGCAGCGGTTGGAACCAGATGATCTTTAAGGTCCTTTCCAAGACAAAAGCCCCTTCCAACCCAAACCATTCTATGATTATAGAGAAAGGAAGTTTTGGCAAGTTTGTCTTAAGACATCTGTAGGTAAGGAAATTGGAATTTTTGAACCCAGTTTGAACTGGGTCTGAAACAGGAATTTTGTACTGACAAATTTTATGGTGGTCAGTGGCAAGACAGAGAAGAAACCATTTGATATAGAGCAATCATCACAGAACTAAAACACAGGAGAGCCCCAGTATTGTGAAACACTTAGCTGATCACCCAGTTATAAAAAAAAAGTTAACAGGCTACCTGGGGAGGTGGTTGAGTCACCATCCCTGGAGGTGATTAAAAGACAGGTGGATGAGGTGCTTGGGGGTATGATTAAGTGATTGATAGGAATGGTTGGACTTGATGATCCTGGAGGTCTTTTCCAACCTAATGATTCTGTGATGCCAGCAAGAGAAGACATGCATGAGTGCAGAAGAGTGCAAGCTTCAGCAGCTTCCAGTACCTGTGGAATTGTTTAATATATTTAACCAAAATACCCTCATTAGAAGAACCTCAGTAATCTCCACAGTTGTTGTAAGCTGGTAATTCACAGAGAAGCAGAAAATCAAACTGAGTTATGGCGTGCACCTAGAATGACATATTACAGGCTAAGTGACCAAATCTGCATCTTGATGTTTGTTCCGTCTGTTATTTCCCGGAGGAACTTTGCTCAGTGCTGCATTCTGGTTGGATTGTATTTTTAGCAGCACCAGCTTCACTAAGTTATATTCCATTCCACCTAGGCATTCCTTTCTTTTCCCCTTCTGTTCCAGGTGGCCATATGCTATGTCAGTTCCCGCCCGCATTCAGTCAATGTCAACTGCGAAGGGGTGTTCTTCAGCGGACTTCTGCTCTATCTTTGCGACTCCTTCGTTGGTCCAGACCTCCTCAAGCGGTTTAGGTTTCTGAAAGGTAATTTCATGGCTCTGCTGGGCATCCCAAGTGCTCTCCTGCTGAGTTATAGCATGGAGGAAAAGGTAGAAGAATAACCAGATTCATTTAACAGCTCCATTATTTGTACAATTAATGCTGCCATTGTTTTCAAAATAAATAGATGGAGGGTTTCTTTTGGGAGTGTAAAAATCTTCTGTTCCTGTTGGTAATAAGTGCAGGTAAATGAACTTCAGGTGATCTTTGATAAATTACATCCATTAAATTAAATTAAATGACATCAGGTGGAAATAAGTGCAGGAAAACTAGGACCCATGGAAAGCAGTCAGGGAATCGTGCAGACAGCACTGGGAGAGTTTAGAGCATAGATGTTCCTGCCAGAGATGAGACCTTCTACTCTAGTCATCTGTCTATAATGGTAATGGTGGCAACTGCCACTTAAATAAAAACAGCAGCCCCCAGAGCTGATCTGGGCTGAATGCAGCCGCCTTGTTTGTTATCTCTTGGGCAAGGGGCGGTTTCGTCATGAGAAATGGGCAGTGGATACCTGGTAGGAAGGGCCTTCATGTGCTCTGATCAGGCAGAGGAGGGATCTGAACCTGAACTTCTTGCCTACCCGTCTGGAGCACAGGACAAAGAAAACCCTGGAGGTGTGTGACTCTCCCATTCATTAAATGACTATGCAGTCTGGTAACACCAGGGGGGAGCCTGCAAGTGGCTTAAGCCAGATGAATTAGGGATTTGGTTAGTTGTTCCTCTTCCAGTGCTTTCCCAAGGGGAGCTCTCATACATAAGAACTCATAGGGCTGAGGCCAATGGCATGAGGTTTAACAAGGCCAAATGCCGGCCAAATGCACTTGGGGCACAACAACCCTATGCAGAACTACAGACTAGGAGAAGCCTGGNACAGCGAACAGGACAAGAGGGAATGACCTCAAGCTCTGCCAGGGGAGATTTAGGCTAGACATTAGGAAAAAGTTTTTTCACAGAAAGTGTCATTGGGCATTGGAACAGGCTTCCCAGGGAGGTGGTTGAGTCACCTTTTCTGGAGGTGTTTAAGGCACGGGTGGATGAGGTGCTGAGGGACATGGTTTAGTGTTTGATAGGAATGGTTGGACTCAATGATTCAGTGGATCATTTCCATCCTAGGGATTCTTTGATTCTATGATAACAGATTTTCTCAAGAGTCACTGTGGGACTGGTTTGGCTTAGTAGAATTCTTTCATTGTACAAACCTGAATATCCCATGAAACAAAAAAGTAGGCTTTATTCTTTTGGCACAATTATCAGTAGTGATTTAAGGATCTTGAATTCAAGTTGTTGGTTTCTCTACTGCAGTTGATGGCACAAATGCCAGTCAGGCAGTGACATGCTGTGATGCAGAGCAGACCCCACGACACACCTGCTTCTCCCTGTCTGTGCCCTCCTGCCAACGGACATATGAGCCTCTGTTCCAGGGCTCACAAGACTGAGCTGAGCCCAGGCTGGCCAGTTGGCAATAGACTCTTGTAATTTTTTTTTTTAAACCTATCAGTAGAGATCTTAAAATTACCTTAGGAAAATGGATGAAGGAAACGCTGTTGTTCTTTTACCCTGAGAATCTAACATGCTTTTCACTTAAAGGTGCCACCCTGTGTGTCATATGTCAAGACAGAAGCTCGTTACGGCAGACGATAGTCCGGTTGGAGTTGGAGGATGAGTGGCAGTTCCGACTTCGGGATGAATTTCAAACTGCAAACAGTAGTGACGACAAACCACTCTATTTCCTTACTGGACGCCATATCTGAGCTTTGCTGAGACACCACTAATGAAGAAAATTAAAAAAAAAAAAGACCTTTTTTTTCTTTAAAAGTACAATCACTGTGGAGCAAATTGCAACCAATATTTATCTAGACTGCACTAAAGGATTCCCCACAATTCTAAACAGGCTTTATTCCTAGGGATACAATGATACAATTACCACATCGGTTATGATTTATAGGATCCTGGATTTGAATTATTTTTCACATTGGTCACAGCCACCTACACCAAGCACACAGCCAACCAAACTGCAGGATCTAGGAAGAGGATGGAATTTGGTTGAAGGAGAATTTGTTTTGTGTTCAGCTGAGTTAGGGGAAGAAGCTGCTCTCGGCAGCTGCTCGCTTGAATGTGTTACATGAAATGCAGCCCAGCGTGTGGAATTCATGGAAGCTATGTGGAGGAGAGCCCACTGTGTCTCTTCTGCTCTGTACCGCGGTACAGGAATACTCAGGGGTTTGAAACTACAGTGTAACGTAGATGTTTGTATTATAAGGAATAGTCTTGTTCTCTGTGCAGTGTTAGTTTAAAACTCATGATTGTGTGTATTGAAACTGTCTTTGGCAAAATTTCCACAGGTGTTTGAAGTTTACTACTTTTAAACCTGAACAAATCTGCAAATGCGGGGCAGGCCCTGTGCACCCAGGTCTCCAGCACCGTTATTTCGCCCTGTTAGGCACCTCCTCCTTGACTCCAGGGACAAAGCAAAAGGTTTCTCTTTGATGCTCTCACCTCAGAGGCCGGGAGAACTTGCCAGAAAATCACCCTCAGTTGCTCCTCTTCACCAGAGTTTTAAAAGCCGGCGCTCAATCCTCCTTTGCGCACGGGAGTGAGCACCGCTGTGCATCTGATGCCTTTGTGGGTTGTAGGTGGCCTCCTCTCAGTGTCTTTTTCACTATGTTGCAGTTGACTGCAGAGGTGGATGATGTCTGCTGGGTCACACCTCTGCAGGCATACCTGTACCTGCACCTGTACCTTCACAGCAACAGACAAAAAACATGCAGGAGAGGAGCGACGCCAGAGCTGGATCTGCATGAAATGGGAGGTATTTTATGTGGGGGAAGCCAGGGAGAAGCCCCAAGGAGCTGGGCCCGCTCAGGAGAGACTCTATCCAGGAACAAAGACCTTTGAATATATCACCTAGTGCTGTCAGCCCTTTGCTTTGACTGACCTCTGTAAATATTCATTGTAGCAGCAGCCACAGAGCGTTCTCCTTACAAGCTCCTTGTTACGTTGTTCTGGAGCGAACACGGTGCGGCAGCTTTTGGTTGTCGGGGTTGAATCGTGGCAGCTTTTCTGTCTGTTCTGCTCCTGCAGGGAGCGTGAGTAACCCCACCGAGGGTTCCATGCAGGAAGAAACTCAATCATCTTCCTGCACGTGGTGAGCCCTTTATTAAAAAGAAAACTGCAACGTGTTCTTGAAAGCGGTTCAGGAAAATGAATTTACTCCTCACAAAAAAAAGCAATGAAATGAAGCCGTCCTTCGCCTGGGCCCACAGCGCATTGGAGAAGGACCTGCCAAAGCTGCAGGTTGTCTTTGTTATTTTTTAACGCATAGTGTTAAGCGACTTTTTTTTTAATCTTGTGAAAAGAGACGTTTACAGATGGAAAAGCGTTACCTATTTGACGGAGGCTGAAGGCAAAGGGTTTGCGTGTGTCTGCGTCGAGGCAGATTCACTGTGACGCCGTGAATTTAGGAAACTGCAGATGAACAACCTGCCTCTGTCAGTATATTTTTTACGTTCCCTCAGACACAACCTGCCTTATCTATCGTAACACCTGGAAGAAGTCGGGATACAAACAGACCCTTCTTGAAGCTTTTGGGCCACACCTGAATGTATTCCCCGAGCCCTGATTTTTGCCAGAGGGGCTTGAGGCCGGCCCTGGGTCTCAGCTGTAGCAGTTTCAGGTATTATGTGTTCAAAAATGGGTTTTTCTTTTTTGTTTGCGTGTTTGATGTTTGCACTAAGAAGTTCTTAAAGTTGCGGGTGCTGAGGCTTCCTGGAGGAGGAGCGAGCTGGTCCTCTGGGGAAGCAGTTTGAGAATGTCCCAGAGGCAGAGTGAGCAGTCGGGAGTCAGCCCATTCCCCTTCCTTCCCTACATAACAGGAAACCCATTTCCTTAGCATTCCCATGGGGAAGGAAGGAGTTCTGGTTAACACCGGGGCCAGAGCATCGTAAACCAGGTGTGAGGGTGTCAGCCTGTCCTACCACACCCTGTAACCGGCTGCCTGCAAGTTCCTGGGAAGGAGAATCTGCCATCGAGACGGTTGCTGTTCCACGTTGGATTCAAGCCTCGCCAAGGCCATTCCTATGAATGTATTTGATTGGCCACTGTTACGTTTTTGCCTGTTGATGTTCTTGTCCATTCACAGGTTAAATTTGAATGTAAACTAAGATTTAAAGAATCATATGCAGATGCTTTTTTTTTTTTNGTTGGAACTGACCTTAAGGACCATCTGGTTCCAACCCCTCTACCCTGGGCAAGGACACCTCCCACCAGACCCCATCCAACCTGCCCTTGGGCACCTCCAGGGATGGGGGCTAGAGAGGTGATTCGCCCCTTCTACTCCTCTTTGATGAGACCCCAGCTGGAGTACCGCATCCAGTGTTGGAATCCCCAGCATAAGGACATGGAGCTGTTGGAATGGGTCAAGAGGAGGCTATGAAGATTATCAGAGGGCTGGAGCACCTCTGCTATGAGGACATGCTAAGAGAACTGGGTTTGTTGAGTCTGGAGAAGGGAAGGCTCCAAGGAGACATTATAGTGGCCTTCTAATACCTAAAGGGGCCACAGGAAAGCTGGGGAGGGACCTTTTTACAAGGCCATGGAGAGGTGAGGGGGAATGGCTTTAAATTGGAAGGGGGGATGATTTAGATTTGACATTTCCCTCACAGAAAAAAAAATCTTCCCATTATCTAAGCTCAATCTCCCCTCTTTCATCTTAAAACTGTTACCCCTTGTCCTAGCCCTGCAGTCCCTGTCAAAGAGCACCCCAGCCCCAACACTTGAACCCGGCTGAGCAGCTTTGTGTCAAATGGAGGAGAGGTAGGGGGCGCCCAAGCTGCAAACACCAACTTGAAGCCCCTTAAGCATAAGCAGTTGAAAAAGGGTCACGGTCTGGCTGCTCACTGGCACTGCCAAGGCAAAAACATGAGAAGAGAAGCACCTTGGCACTCCTTGCCTGCTGAGCCCCCCCATGTAGGATTGCTCCTGGATTTCTGTGAACCCCTTCTGCGACAAAGCCCTTTCGCATCTGCTCCCACTCCTCTACCAATGACAAGTGGTAGCCTGGGGAGAGCAGCCCCACCACTGTTCAGCCACCTCAGCAGGGACTGATGTTTCAGAGCGGGGGTGGGTGCTTTGCTTGAGCTCAAGACCAAGGTTAAGGGCCAGACAACAGAAATAAGTGTATCCTAACTGCACATATGGTAAAACAGACTCCAAGTTTAGTTAATGTTCCCCATCTTATTTTAGAGTGTTAAGCCATTATTTAGGGCTGAAAACATCACCTCTCACCTTATGTAAACACTAGAGTGGGGCAGTGCTGATCCAGAGCTATTNTAATCTATGTTTTAAAGTGTTTTATGGAGTTTTTTTTTTTTTTTTGCTTAACTTATGTAATTGCTTTTTTTTTTGTGACTTCTGGAAGAGGGTTAAAATGTTGCTTTCCTAGTGTAAAGTTTTCTTAACCAAAAAACTTGGTGAATTTAGCTTCACTAGTCAGTCTACCTCATGTTATTGTTTATGAATGGAACCTGTCCAAAGTTGTGGCTCTGGTATGTTTATAATGTGCTTTCATTAAATCTGACTCAATATATTAAGTTACCATTTACCTCTCCTTTCGCTGGTCCCATCTTCCTCTGCTCACACACACACCAGTGCCGCGGAGGAACCTGCATCCCACTGCTCAGGTGAATCCCATTCCCTGCTTTTATAACTTTATAGCCTGGTGTGCTGGCAGCACGAGACCAGGGGAGGGGTTGGAACTGACCTTAAGGACCATCTGGTTCCAACCCCTCTACCCTGGGCAAGGACACCTCCCACCAGACCCCATCCAACCTGCCCTTGGGCACCTCCAGGGATGGGGGCTAGAGAGGTGATTCGCCCCTTCTACTCCTCTTTGATGAGACCCCAGCTGGAGTACCGCATCCAGTGTTGGAATCCCCAGCATAAGGACATGGAGCTGTTGGAATGGGTCAAGAGGAGGCTATGAAGATTATCAGAGGGCTGGAGCACCTCTGCTATGAGGACATGCTAAGAGAACTGGGTTTGTTGAGTCTGGAGAAGGGAAGGCTCCGAGGAGACATTATAGTGGCCTTCTAATACCTAAAGAGGCCACAGGAAAGCTGGGGAGGGACCTTTTTACAAGGCCATGGAGAGGTGAGGGGGAATGGCTTTAAATTGGAAGGGGGGATGATTTAGATTTGACATTTCCCTCACAGAAAAAAAAATCTTCCCATTATCTAAGCTCAATCTCCCCTCTTTCATCTTAAAACTGTTACCCCTTGTCCTAGCCCTGCAGTCCCTGTCAAAGAGCACCCCAGCCCCAACACTTGAACCCGGCTGAGCAGCTTTGTGTCAAATGGAGCAGAGGTAGGGGGCGCCCAAGCTGCAAACACCAACTTGAAGTTGCTTAAACATAAGCAGTTGAAAAAGGGTCACGGTCTGGCTGCTCACTGGCACTGCCAAGGCAAAAACATGAGAAGAGAAGCACCTTGGCACTCCTTGCCTGCTGAGCCCCCCCATGTAGGATTGCTCCTGGATTTCTGTGAACCCCTTCTGCGACAAAGCCCTTTCGCATCTGCTCCCACTCCTCTACCAATGACAAGTGGTAGCCTGGGGAGAGCAGCCCCACCACTGTTCAGCCACCTCAGCAGGGACTGATGTTTCAGAGCGGGGGTGGGTGCTTTGCTTGAGCTCAAGACCAAGGTTAAGGGCCAGACAACAGAAATAAGTGTATCCTAACTGCACATATGGTAAAACAGACTCCAAGTTTAGTTAATGTTCCCCATCTTATTTTAGAGTGTTAAGCCATTATTTAGGGCTGAAAACATCACCTCTCACCTTATGTAAACACTAGAGTGGGGCAGTGCTGATCCAGAGCTATTGGGGAACGGATGCCAATGCATGGCCAGCAGCAACTGCGATCTCCAGGGATCATGGCAAAACACACGCTGCCCTGGGCCACAGCAGGGATGTTCCACACACCAAAGTACCAAATGCACTAAAGATTCACTCAGGCTTCTGTCAGTACAGGGTAACTTTAAAAAAGCTATCAAGTATTTTATTTTTAACCTATCTACATTATGTACAGAGCAAGAAAGGCCACAGCAGTTTTTCAACATACAAACCCTTTAAAAGAGGAGAGATTTATGCAGAAGTGACAAGTATCAAAGTGAAGTCGCTAACAAAGGTGCATACACAGTACTGCAGGAAGAATGACGAGCACACCAGTCCTCGGGGCTTTCATTCCACCTTAGACTCTACAGCTGATCTGGACGAGGAGGGCAGGGGGTAGAAAAGTTTCCAATACCGCTGACACCCAGCAGGCTCCCTGGCAGCCAGTGGCACACAACACGCCCCCAAAACCACTGTACAGGCTGTGAGAGCAGCGCCCACGACGACCGCACTGTAACACGTTGTGCCTTGACACAATCGAGCTCAGCCTTGGGCTCTGTCAAGCGAACAATCATTAAAAGCCTCTCCTAGCTGGTGGGACCAGCAGCCAGGACCAGTGTCACCATACCAAGCGGCACTGGTACATCACCTCATTAAGAACTTCAGTATGTACTCATCAGCGAGACAAGAGTCTTTGCATTAGTTTACAGTCCACTATGAACAATTTTCTGCTGCATGTAAACATGACTAACTAGATAAAATACAATCAAACTTCTGTAAAAGTTAATAAAATATCTTTCTTTTAGAAAAACAAAGTTAGCCTATTACTGCATTGTTTACAATTTTATTAAAATAGTACAACCTCTCGGTTGTTACCAGTCCTGAGTTGACCGTAATAAAAATGGCCCTGGCTTCTGCTGAAGGTCTGCACCCACTCCGTGTGCTTTGGCAGAAGTCTCCTAATAAAAAATTGAATTCCTTCAGGAACAGTTAAGTCTGGTGCTGCCCGTTGAGGAAGTTGTATACCAGGAACTGGCCAGTGCCACAGTACTGTGTTGCAAAGAGTTTTCCATCGGGAGTAGGGTCAGAGAAAGCAATTTCTTCCTTACTCAAGTATGAGCCGTAGATGAAGTTGCTCCTAAGTATGGGGAAAAAAATAAAAGGAAAAGGAGAATTACCCTCAGGGAACAATGCAGGAATAGTTACACTATTGGGCCACAAACCATTAGATCAGTTCAGTGGCAGAAGTTTTTCAAAGGAAGAAGCTTTACTAGGAGGAGATGGCTCTATTTAGGAAGAAATTCTTCACAGTGAGGGTGGTGAGGCCCTGGCACAGGTTGCCCAGAGAAGTCGTGGATCCCTGGAGGTGCTCAAGGCCAGGTTGGATGGGGCCTTGAACAACCCAATCCAGTCAGAGGTGCCCCTGCCCCCGCGGCAGGGGGGTTGGAACTGGATGACCTTTAAGGTCCTTTCTAACCCAAACCATTATAAGATTTTACTTATGTGAGTGATCTCCTCCTCACAAATGGCAAAGAGAGTAACTTGTCCTGGCAAGGATTTGTGAGATTTTGATATTTCAGAAGTGTTCACAAAGTGTTCATCCAGAGCAATTGCTTGTGAGCTGCATCAAGTTCAGTTTCAGAGTTTAAACACAAGTCTGAATTCATTCCAACTATTTCTCCATAGCAAATAGAATGCAAAAAGCCTGCTGGGACCATGACCACAGTTATTGGGAATGAAAACACAAACTACAAACAATTCAGGGTGCTCACACAGAAGGCTGAAGGGACCTGATGAAATTTCAAGTTTCTGGTTTGAAAAACACATTTGACTTTGGGATGAGAGCACATCTTGGATTAATTTAGAGCATCTAAGAACTTAACTATAAGGCAGAATTCAGAAGTTACACGCGTCCATTAATAATTACATGAAAAGGAATATTCCATTTGCTTAACTTCTGTGTGAAAATATTTCATCTATCTTTCATTTTTATTTGAAGAGAGTGGAGAGAATCGAGAGATCCCATTGTCCTTTTCTGCATGGCTACGGGACCAAACTTAAAAAACTGATCTTGGGCTTTAAGACCTCAATCAGGGAAAGGATGAGGCAATGCTTATACTTGAAAACAGAAGAGGCTCCCATTCAAGTTAAGTTTTTCAACTCCTATAAATTAAACTTACATGCACTTGCAGAGCTAGCATGAACTTCAATCACATGGACCTTTCTGTTACATTTTGAAGGAAAGATAATAGGAGCAGAATCCTTTTTGGCCACTAGCCAGGCTAGATGCATTCTGCAGAGCTTTGCCAAGCTCACCAAATACCCAAGACGGTGAGGACTGGCAGACACAAGAGTGAAGGTGCTGCAAATTCCAGCAAAATAGGGCAAGCCTGGTACCCAGAACAAACCTGACAGCCCAGCAGTAGTTAGACACAGGTAGTTCCTGGCATCACTCAGAACAGTGTTTAAAGTTCTAGGAAATGTCACTGGAAGAAACCTAAGGACTGGAGATTCAACATTTTTAACATTTTTCTCAACAGTAGCGTGAATGTTTGAGTCCTATGGATCTGGCATTTAGCATTCAGGTGAATGCACTCATCACTGGTTGCTGAAGCTCCATGGAGACTGAAAATATCTCTTAAGGCTCTGTGGAGGAATGGTTACATNCAAAGTTAGCCTATTACTGCATTGTTTACAATTTTATTAAAATAGTACAACCTCTCGGTTGTTACCAGTCCTGAGTTGACCGTAATAAAAATGGCCCTGGCTTCTGCTGAAGGTCTGCACCCACTCCGTGTGCTTTGGCAGAAGTCTCCTAATAAAAAATTGAATTCCTTCAGGAACAGTTAAGTCTGGTGCTGCCCGTTGAGGAAGTTGTATACCAGGAACTGGCCAGTGCCACAGTACTGTGTTGCAAAGAGTTTTCCATCAGGAGTAGGGTCAGAGAAAGCAATTTCTTCCTTACTCAAGTATGAGCCGTAGATGAAGTTGCTCCTAAGTATGGGGAAAAAAATAAAAGGAAAAGGAGAATTACCCTCAGGGAACAATGCAGGAATAGTTACACTATTGGGCCACAAACCATTAGATCAGTTCAGTGGCAGAAGTTTTTCAAAGGAAGAAGCTTTACTAGGAGGAGATGGCTCTATTTAGGAAGAAATTCTTCACAGTGAGGGTGGTGAGGCCCTGGCACAGGTTGCCCAGAGAAGTCGTGGATCCCTGGAGGTGCTCAAGGCCAGGTTGGATGGGGCCTTGAACAACCCAATCCAGTCAGAGGTGCCCCTGCCCCCGCGGCAGGGGGGTTGGAACTGGATGACCTTTAAGGTCCTTTCTAACCCAAACCATTATAAGATTTTACTTATGTGAGTGATCTCCTCCTCACAAATGGCAAAGAGAGTAACTTGTCCTGGCAAGGATTTGTGAGATTTTGATATTTCAGAAGTGTTCACAAAGTGTTCATCCAGAGCAATTGCTTGTGAGCTGCATCAAGTTCAGTTTCAGAGTTTAAACACAAGTCTGAATTCATTCCAACTATTTCTCCATAGCAAATAGAATGCAAAAAGCCTGCTGGGACCATGACCACAGTTATTGGGAATGAAAACACAAACTACAAACAATTCAGGGTGCTCACACAGAAGGCTGAAGGGACCTGATGAAATTTCAAGTTTCTGGTTTGAAAAACACATTTGACTTTGGGATGAGAGCACATCTTGGATTAATTTAGAGCATCTAAGAACTTAACTATAAGGCAGAATTCAGAAGTTACACGCGTCCATTAATAATTACATGAAAAGGAATATTCCATTTGCTTAACTTCTGTGTGAAAATATTTCATCTATCTTTCATTTTTATTTGAAGAGAGTGGAGAGAATCGAGAGATCCCANTGACAAGGCTCAATGCAGACGAGTTAAGAGTGGAAAAAAAAAAAAAAAGTATAGTTGGAAGCCATCAGACTATATCAAATAGCTTGGTGCACTCATTCTTGTTCTTTCCCCCTTCCTACCTCTAGGAATGGGTATTTGGCCAACGATTGCATCCCAGTCCTTCACAACTGGGTGATCTGACCAAAGACATTTCTTTCACTCATAATTACCTCAGAGGAATGTACCCCAGCTCACTGGCAGTCTGCTAGCATCACTCATCACCACTGCACTTACCAGAAAGATTTCTTTTAAAAACCAGCTACTGCAGAACACTGATGTTCATTAGTGAACTCCACTCAATACTGGAACTGTCAACTGTGCTCAGCTCTACATCCCAAATACCACCCAGCAGCTTAAAAATACAAGCCTGAGTCACACAGAGCAATAACTGTCTTGGACAGAGTGCTACCTAACACACATGTAACCGAGGAACATTTTTAATGTTACCTAAGACACTCTATCATCCGAGAAGCAATCTTCTTTCGACGCATCATGCTGAATACCCATATTCGACTAATCCCACAAATGGCAGGTTCTGGAGAAGTTGAGCAGCACCACGCTTTCTGTCTTTCAAATATTACTTTCTCATTTTCTGAACTGATTTCTGGAACCTTCTCTTCTATAACTCTGTAGCCCTGCAGGCAATGTAAAAAATATTTGTCACTTCTATTATAAAAGCATCGCTAATGACTGAACTAAATAATTCTCATTCATTTATTTCAATTAAACATACTTGCTAAAATGCATTACCAAGAAGACTGTCTATTCGCTTCTCATTTAATTTCTCTTAACAGTTTCAAAATTGGAATGTGATAAAAGATTAAGCCAAAAAAAAACCCCCAAACCTCTAAAGTTTATCAGATTTAAAATAACAGCAGCAGGTAATCCAGTTCTTGCTACCACATGTATTAAAGTGTTTGCATCAATTTCTCCAACTTTGACTAAGATTTTTTTGCTTCTTGTCTGCTACTTCCACAGGACGGCAGACAACACCAAAGGGCAGACAGGATACACGCCAAAATTCTGACATCAGTTTTCAGGACTGCAACTGGCAGTTTGACTTCTTGTCCTGTTCTTCGCTGCACAGTTCTGCTCTCTGCTTCTGTCTGCCGTGGAGCTATTTGACTCCATCCTACAGAGCACCCGCTTTCTCTTTCAAGTTGGATTTCTGTCAGGCATGGAGTTAAATTCTAGCCAGAGCTAGAATAGCAGAGGAAGAAAAGTTCCACCCTTTGGCTGTAGGAAGCTCTTAAGACGGGCAGGTCTGACCCAAGCAGGACAACATACACATGCCTCAGCTCAGTGTCAACTACACAAAACTGAGTCACTGCATTTCAGAATACTCTACCACCAAAAGTCTTTTCATCTCGGGAAAAAGCATTCACAGAATAGTTGGTTTTCTAAATGGCTGGACTTAAACTCTTGGTAATTCAGAACGTCTGAAGAACACAGTCACTAGGCACTGACACAGACTGCCTTTCTCCAATTCAATCACTTACCCATTGTATATGCTCTGCAATTAAACAGCCAATAACTTTCTTGTCGTTAGAAATAAAAAGAAGAGTTTTAGTTCTAGAGTAACACATAAGTGGAGCTTGCTGAAATCCCAAGTCATTGTCTACCATTTCTCTAATTTCTTCAACCTGTCAAAATAAGTGTAAATGCTGCATAAGAAACACATGTAAATATGCATTCATATAAATTTACACAAAAATTACAGACTTACAAAAATGCAGTCAGGTATCTAGAGCACTGAGAGCTATTCCAGAAGTTAGGGATTATCCTAAGTGACTTGCAACACATCAGTCCACATAAATTCCTTAAATAACACTTGACTGGGAATAGGAAGAGCAGAGATATCTAAGTCAGCTTCCATTAGGTCCAAACTTCAATTAGTCAACAGTTAATAGAGAAAATACAGGTAGTCAAAGCATGGATTCTGGTATCCTTAAAATAAACAAGATCTGTGCCAAAAGTTAAACGAGCTTAGTTGAAGGTTTTCTGTCTGTTATTTTTAAGCCTTGAAAGAACTAATCCGGGCTTTGAGCAGATGATGGCATACAGAGTGCTGAGGCCACTAAAAAATGTGCATATTTGTCATAAAGGAAGAAGGAACTGTCATCTCTTTTCCTTTTTTTACTTGCAAGAAGTAAATAGAACTAAATATAACATTTTGTTTAATACTAGCAAGTTTAGAAGAAATATATAAACTCCAGTATGAATGTAAACAAAAGCTTTAGTGTGAGCTGAGATCCCTGAACCTGTGGCTAGGCACTGGAACTGTCTCTATCATTCAGAGACAAAAAAAAAGGTAGCTCTTCCTATGTGGTGCATTAAATGGCACGAGCTGCTTCAATGCATGTTGCAGTTACATTTGTAAAGCAAAAGTAGAATTATGGACACAATGAATATATGAAGTGAGTACCAATCAAATGAAAACTGTGTTAAAAAAAGGTTTTAAAAAATAACCTTTAAAAGGCACAGTATTGGTTGGTCTCTGCTTTCTCATCCAACATTCAGGTACCAGTATTTTAATAACAAATCAAATTAGCCAATCCAAAGCAGTAAGTAACAATTATTGAGGTCAGTGACCCATAGTAGCAAGGCAGGACTACAGAGAATTCCTAAATGACTTCATTTGCTACATTCTTCCATTACTCTGCCCACTTAGGTATTTTATGTAATTTTTCTTCAGCTATTTTAGTAAGAATGGATGTGCTGGAGCACCTACCATGCGAGGACAGGCTGAGAGAGTTGGGGTTGTTCAGCTTGGAGAAGGCTCCAAGGAGACCTTATAGTGACCTTTCAGTACTTGAAAGGGCTACAGGAAAGCTGGGGAGTGAATTTTCACAAGGGCATGGAGTGATAGGACTAGGGTGAATGGCTTTAAATTTGAACAAGGAAGATTTAGTCTACATGTAAGGAGGAAATTCTTCGCTATGAGTGTGATGAGGCACTGGCACAGGTTGCCCAGGGAAGCTGTGGCTGCGCCATCCCTGGAGGTGTTCGTGGCCGGGTTGGATAGGTCCTTGGGTAGCCTGATCTAATAGGAAGTGTCCCTGACCATGGCAGAGGGGCTGGAACTAGATGATCTTTAATGCCCCTTCCAACCCAAACTATTCTATGATTTTGTGATTCTATGATTCTTTGTGCTAAAGTGAAGGTGATACCACCAGAGAATGAAAATTTAATAAACTTCTCTGCATAACACATTGTAAAAAGAAAACCTGTAGTTTCTTTTCAATTCAGTAACTTAAAAAAATTCTGTTGTTCTAAAGAAAACCCACTATAGCCCCACCATCAGAAGACTTATCTTGGGCATCAACTCAGCCTCCAGAGGTCCCTTCCAACCTAAATCATTCTGTAATTGCGCGATAGCAGTACTGTTTAAAAGTACCTATTAGACACAGCAAATCCCCAGCTAAATAGAGCTAATGCTGTGCTACTGAAAAAGTAAAAACATAGTGACATTCAGATGTATGAATGCAGGTGAGCCAGGAAAACCTCAAAGTACCCTGCTGCTCTAAAGATGCGCTGGTGTATGGTGCCTACTTCTTGATATAGAGTTTCAAAATAGACATGAGACAAATGGAAATAATCCAGAGGAGAGTACGACAAGGATCAGACCTCTGCAAAATATTATGCAGGAGTATAAATTAAAACAGTACATCTGCCAATCTCCTAAATGTGGAACAATCAGTTTATTCAGGCATAAAGAAAGATGTTGCAAAGAGGAAAACCAAAGATGTTTTCTAAAGCCACCGCAATTTGATCTGCACTAATGAACTTAAATTGCAGTACAGAGACTCTGTTGGACATTTAGGGAAAATTTCCTAACACTATGGATAGTGAGACACTGTCACAGTGTCTGAAGAGGTCAGAAAAGTCTCCAGTGGAAGGTTTAGGAGACTGTCAAGATACATCATAACCTGAGCTGACCCTGGTCTGGACACATGAACAGAGTATGTGACTTTGAGGCCAGTTTCAACATAAATCTATTTTTATACAAAAATAATTTTGAGACTGGTGCTGTATTCATGCTGTGCAATAGCATTAATACATTTCATCTTAAATACAGTAGGAAGTTTATATTACATAAAATACCTGGCAGGCATTCGGCAAGTACATTATGAAAATGTAAAAAAAAAAAAAAAATCAGTTGGCTGCTGCTCAGGACCAACATCGGTATGAGGAAAGTGGCAGTACTTGAGGGGAAGATATCTGACCTGTTGGTGGAAAAAGCTACAGAACCATTGCTGTTTTGGGTCCAGTTTCAACTGCTCGCACATAAATTATACAAACCATCCATGAACATTCTCACTCCTTATATTAAAATATCCAACAAGGTAACATACACCGGTCCAGTCCTTTTCTCCATACCTTTTTAAGTGCATACTTTGGGTCATCAGGAAGAACCATTATTATCTTTCCATCAGGATATTCGGCCAAAATCCGCTCCTTTTTCCAGCCCTAAATGAAACAAACACTTATCTAAACCATACATGAGATGCACTTTCACAAACAGAAATTGTCTATTATTCTAGATACTGAACTTAGGCAGAGACTTCACACTGTTTAGCGGCTGCTTTGCTAGAGAAGGGAACTTCAGCTAGCTTTTTAAAATGAGCACAACAGATGCATGTTCTTAATAATACAATAATTTATACAACAGCCTAACTATATCTAGAAACAGTTTGTGAAAGTGTCCTGTAATTGCCCAACTCATTTTTTTTTCCCCAAGACTGCAAGGCAAACTGAACTTTAAAACAGAAGTAGCAAACTTGGCTCACAGAACTGATTTCCAAATCTATGTAATACTTATTTTCCGAAGTCCAGTGCATGGGAAAAACCCTAAGTTTTAATAAAATATTTCTTTTTAACATAGTTACCTCCACAAATACACACTCAGTTTTAAAGTTTGGCATGCGAAAGACCTCCAGGAGGTACTAAGTGAACTGATTGGCATGCAGTTGCCCAAAATGTAAGGAATAGTTTATTTTGTTATTGATCATATTTGTTAAAGCCACAAGAAGGATACTAGAAAAAATTTTATAACTACCTTCTAAGAATCTAATGGGGAAGGAGGCTACGTTGTGTGTATCTGAAGTATAAACATACTCAAAAAAATAGAGGTAATTAACTCTTCTTCAGATCCACACTCGTGGTGAATAATGAGCAGTACCTGCATGGAAAAAACAAAACAAAAAAGCCACTTAAATCTAGTAAGATGGGACTGGCAGATATTAGAACTCAAGTTGCTTTGAAGGGACCTAAAAATACTGAATGCAGAAGTAACTTCAGCCACTAAAAAGGCTGATCTACCAAGTCTTACTCAAAGCAACTTTAAGTAAAAAAGCCTTTGAAGAAACAGTATTGATGGAATAATTCTCATTGAAATCTATATCTTCCCATAGAATACCTTCAACTAAAGACCAATGGAATTTGGCACTGAATGAATGCCATATATACTACCACAAAAAGAGAGTTATAATACTTGGCCTGTATCTCACTTTAATCATGCCAATTTTACTCCCTTACCCCAAACAAGACATGAAGAGAATAATTTTAGAAATGTATCTACTTCCTGGTTGCCCTGGAACTATTTAAGTGTGAATTTATCACCCAGATGGCAATGGCTGCAACACAGATGCCATTTCAATCCTGTGAGCTTTCCATCTCAGCAGTAGTTGCACTAAACACCAACACAAAAGATGATCCTATTCGAATTTTCATGTATTATAGTCCAAACAAAAAAGGCAGCGAAGAGCAGCGTCATAATACTCAGGTAATCAGAAAAATTCAGTTTGTGGGATCGTGGCCTGCCTTTTGAGACTGTTAGAAAATGTGTCCAAAAATTCAGGCAAGAATTACTACTCTCCAACATCAAACAACATCCTCTCTCCATTTTCAGAAGTTTTTTTTTGTTGTTGCCTTTTGGCACCTGTTTGCCATGCAGAAGCTTTCCATAGCCTATTTTAAACCAACCACAACCATCACTAAGCAGATAAATGCTATGTGTTTGATAATCCTACCATTACAGCATCCATAATGTTGCAGGCCTAATGCAGAAAATTCAACCCTAAATTTCAGGTGAAGGTATTCTATTAACATAATAGCCAGGTAATACCAACATAATGAAATCTGAGGGAAGAAAACATTCCTGGACACCTTACAGCTGTTAAATTTTAAGCAACAGTGCATTAGCACACACCTGAAAATAATTCCAAACTGCAATAACTGACTTTCTAATACTTAGAACTCATTATTTTCATTACTATGCACCTACTGAGAAAGTGATGAGGATATACAGGGACTCATCACATTCACAGAAGAGCTAGTTTGAATTGATGTATTTTGGAAATTATTCAGACATGCATCTTTAAGAGAAAGCTTTCCAGAAAGTTACAGCAAACTCTAAGGTCATCCAAGATATTTAGTTCATTTGGTTTACATCAGAGAAGACATTTTAAATTAAGTCACATTCCTTAGTTCTAGCAGCAGCTCATAGAGTTTCAAAAAGAAAAGCTTACATTTCACCTAAGCATCTGCATCCTCAGTATCCTTATTGTTCAGCCTCAGTAAGGAATGAACCGTGCTTCTTTAAAAACCACACAAATCGAAATAATGCACAAGATGGGTCACAGCTCTTTCATATTTTAACTTTAAAGCTATTAAGGAAAACATGCTATGGCTTCAACTGGGGCTGACCCTACTACATAACTACAATACACAAAATATGTTTTAATATCAGTACCTTGCATGTGGTCTGAAGATTATTTCCCTTAACATGTCCATCAATCTAGGCTTTCTTAACAAACCTCCATTATTTTAACAGTATAGAATCATAGAATCACCAGGTTGGAAGAGACTGACCGGATCACTGAGTCCAAACATTCCTATCAAACACTAAACCATGTCCCTTAGCACCTCATCCACCCGTGCCTTAAACACCTCCAGAAAAGGTGACTCAACCACCTCCCTGGGAAGCCTGTTCCAATGCCCAATGACACTTTCTGTGAAAAAACTTTTTCCTAATGTCTAGCCTAAATCTCCCCTGGCAGAGCTTGAGGTCATTCCCTCTTGTCCTGTTCGCTGTCACTTGGGAGAAGAGGTCAGCACCCTCCTCTCTACAACCTCCTTTCAGGGAGTTGTAGAGAGCAATGAGGTATCCTCTCAGCCTCCTCTTCTCCAGGCTGAACAACCCCAGCTCTTTCAGCTGCTCCTCATAAGGACTGTCCTCCAGTCCCTTCACCAGCTTTGTTGCTCTTCTCTGGAATTCACTCCAGAGCCTCAACATCCTTCTTGTGGTGAGGGGCCCANGCCATTGGACTCTGCCCAGTGGTTCAGCCTGTTCAGATCCCTCTGCAGAGCCTCCCTACCCTCCAGCAGATCAACACTTCCACCCAGCTTAGTGTCATCTGCAAACTTGCTAAGGGTGCACTCAATGCCTTCATCCAGGTCACTGATGAAGACATTGAAGAGGGCTGGACCCAGCACTGAGCCCTGGGGAACACCATCTTGCAGACTGTTGTGTGGTGTTTCAATCACCAGGAACTGAATGCCTTCAGTCAGGCAGATGGCAAGAACACCTTAGTATAGTAGGTAACAAAAGCACTGTGTCTGCAACGTACTTTATAATATTCCACTACAATGTCAGAAAATTTGCTTTTCCTCTACTTTTAACTGACATTACTTTAGGGCACTGAGACTTATTTAATGTTGAATGAAATGCCCAAGCATTTAGACTTATTGCTTGCGATGACCAAAGAAGTTAAAAGGAATGCTGTCATTTCCATCAGGATATATATTCTGCAAGGCCTCGAGTAAAAGAACACAACTATACCACTCCTCTTTAATACTGGAAGCCTGTGCTCCATAACACATCACCTAGAGCCAGCAGCAGCAAGGCACGTATAGCATAATTGCCACAGCTGGGTAGACTGGTGTTGTACAGAGCCTCACTGGTGTGAAAAACCTGATGGATCATCCTCTTCCCCTTCCATAATACAGTCATTTATCCTACAGGAATTTGTAATCTTTTAGGCGCATAAAGCAATTCTGTGATGAACAAGTTAACTCATTTCTTATCTGCCTCTAACTTTTACTCACAAATAAAACAAGACTAAAGATTGCTCCTGCTCCCTTATTAACCTGCAATGGCAACAGAAATACAAAAGAAAGAAATAATTCAAAAAATGGAAACATAGACGAGTGGTCCCTACTGCACTGTGAAATAGCAGCACGGACAGTAATTATGAAGGCGCTGTGTAGTGCATTGCTATAACGAGTGATGTGGAATGCAGTTGGAAAGACAGCTCCAACATTAATGGCATTGTAGTTGAAGTTCATCATCATCTTCAATCCCAATACTCTATTAACCTTTAGTTCCAAGAAGTCAAGTTGCTTGCTTTTTTTATTTAATCTGAATTTGTAAGCACCTCACAGATGGGTTAGGGCGCACTTGAGCATAACAGTTATTTAAAATGTATCAGATTAGACATTAGCCCAAATAACAGCTTATTCCACTTTCTTCACCTCAACGTGTTCTTAACCTCAATGTGTTCTTAACTAAGAGGATAAGCCTGAAATACAAATGGTAACTCCATTCGCACTAGGCATCTGAATCCACAAGCACTTCCTAACTTAAGTATTTGGAATTGCAACTTAAAAACATCATTAAAAATAACATCTGGCTCTTCAAAAGATTTTGCAGAAATGGTGAATGGATACTATGTGGTATCACAAAGAGGATACACAATTGATAGTGTGTGGTATATAGCTACAGGATTTTATGTAACTGACCCATTCATCCAACCCATAAAGTCATCCATCCTCCTGGAGGCAAGGCTTGATGTGTACGTCATCACTGAACACATACACATGCTAGAATGGAGTAATTTTTCTGGATATTTTCAGATGTCTGAAACCAGAAGGACAGTGAGACAAATTCCTACACTTGTCTGCAGTGGGGAACATCTCCCACACGAATCTATTGCTGCTACAGCATTATCCCTAACCATTCTACCTTGTTGCTTATTCAATTTGCACACACGTGTTAGCAAACAGCATCCTTCAGAAAACCACTATCAGTCCTTGCCAATCTTCTGTTCCCAAATACAGAAAACAACAAACTTGCTGAACTTTCTCTCTCCGCCTACAATTTCCTTATTGTTTCTTATCAGCCATCCATGACAAAACAAGTATCCCAGTGCCATCTCCTTGTTAGCCTGTTCTGCTTCTGGAGGTATCATGGAATTCCTAGAAACCTAAAAAGCTTTTACTAAAAGAAACAAGATAGGCCTTAAAAATAAACAAACAAAACTATATTTTTGTTTAAGATAGTAATTTACAGGTGAACTATCTTCTGGCTACTCAGTACCACAAAGGAGCTGCATACAGGTCAGCAAGACACTAACAATAAAGTCCATTTTCACAGCTCACGACAAGAAGCTCCGGCATGATAATGTGCATAGGCTTTCATTTTGTGATTCTGCGAAATGAATCATCAACAGAACTACAAGGCATGTAACAAGAGATGCTGAAACGGGAGAAAAACTGAGAAAAGCCTCAAATCAGACTGGGACTGAGTCATATGGCACAAAGAATGTGAATGACGAGAACAAACAATGCTTCTAAGTTACCTCAGAATGGCCTCCAAATCAACAACGTCAAATATATTACATTCATAAAAAAGAATATCCCAAGAGCTAATAAGGTAGCATACCAAGGTCACCAAGACCAGATGTTTCTGGATCAGAATGTTTAACCGAGAAGTTACCAAGACTTTCTCTAGTACATTTTTTTAATCCCATGATGCTACTGTGCTGCTAACACTTTCTGTCTAGGAAAGGAAGGTAGTTATAGTCTCAACACAGCAATTACATACAAGTATCTAGAAACCAAGCATTACCACACCTCCAAGTCATCCTCCCAACAATTCCCACACTAGCAAACCTCTGATAACCAGCAATCATTCTTCTGGTATTTCTGGATGACTAAGAATTAACAAGTAGAGACTTGGTGTACTAATTCAGTGGCAAGAATGCTTATCTAGACTTCAAATTATTTTCTAAGAGGACGTGAGGATATTTCTGTCATGGACATTACCTCAATAAAATCAACTGAGAACCACTGATTATGGGCCAAACACGTAGTGTTAAAGACCATCCATTTAGCATGGTAAATGTTACTACCCATGCAGAAAATGGAGTGTCAAATTCTATGTCCTCTCCTATGAGGACAGGCTGGGACAGTTGGGATTGTTCAGCCTGGAGACGAGAAGGTTCAGGGGACACCTTATGGCCACCTTCCAGAACCTGAAGGGGGCCTGCAGGAAAACTGGGGAGGGACTTCCCACAAGGGCATGGAGTGACAGGATGAGGGGGAATGGTTTTAAATTGGAAGGGGGAAGATTTAGATCAGATGTAAGGAAGATATTCTTCACGATGAGGGTGGTGAGGCATTGGCACAGGCTGCCCAGGGAAGCTGTGGCTGCCCCATCCCTGGAAGTGTTCCAAGGCCAGGTTGGATGGGGCCTTGGGCAGCCTGGTCTGGTGGGAGGTGTCTCTGCCCATGGCAGAGGAGTTGGAGCTGGATATTCTTTAAGATCCCTTCCAACCCAAACCATGCATGAGAGAAAAAACAAGTCAGAGGGGAATTAAAAAACTCGTAAGATTCCTTCCTTTGCCTCTTACTCTACAGTTTCTGTTCATGAAAACCACTTAAATCATTGTTCTGCAGCCTTCTATGGTGTCACAGAATGCAACTAGAGTCTTAAAAAGATTTCAGAGAGAGAACTGTTTATTCATTGAACTAACAATACAAATAATTAGCTTGAGTGCACAAAGCGTGAAGATTTAAGAAGATACTTAAAAACTGAGAAAACAATGGGAAAGTTTTTCTCAAACTAAAAGCCTACCTAACTTTATACACAGTTGTTTACAACTGTTCTAAGGCAACTTGTTCTTTCACTTCTATTTTAATCATGTTGTTACTCTAGACACACATACAAGAGAGAAATTTCATTTTTTTCAACCTCCCAATTATTTAAACTTCAGTGCAGCTAAAATGCATCTAATGTGTATCAGAAGAAATCTTTCAAGGTGTCTGGATTATTCAGAAAAACCTAACCAAGAACAGAATAAATACCACAACTATTTACCAAATAGTTTCAAACACCTCGGCTATGACAATACTTCTTTATATTTGTAAACAGTGGAATATAACTGAGCTTGATATTTAAGAGTAGCCCAAAAGCTATTTGGTACCAACATGAAATGGATTGGTGGCCTCAGTTCATTTATCCTGGAGGTCTTATCTACTCGAGTGTAGAGTACTGAAGGTAACATGTGTGATAAAGAAAACAAGCTTTGTGGTTTCTATTCTGGATTTCAGACATGTGAACAGGTATTTCCAATAAGTCTTGTAACATCAGCTAGTGTGAAGTAGCTGATTTTACAATATACTTAGTATATAATTTTTCAAATCTGACCTTTAATATGAGAGATATACTCAGATATCGCACATATAATGAAATTATGGAAGAATACTTTGGACTTTATACAATCATACTATAAATTCAGTAAAGTTTTAATATACTATAAAGTTGTATCATCTGGATTCCTAGGCAGCCTCTATATTAAGATAATTAAGAAAAAGCAATTTGGAAGTTATCTAAGATTACACAATTACAAAAATGGCACAATAAGCTCTTTATCTGACTATTAAACCAACCACTGCAAACACCAGTTGTACTGAAACCTGTATTTAGCACTTTCAGAACAGTGACATTCCTTTGTTTTCCTATCACCACTCTCACCTCCCCGCCAAGACTTGTAACAGAAAGAATTCAATGGCAATGAACCACCGCTATCCTATTAAATATTTAATGTGTTACATATAAGCTGTCTACAGTGGTTTTTAAAAACATTTATTTACCAAAGTGGATTATTTACAGCCTGCTGTAATACTAATCTGCTGAAATGCAACTTAATACAAACAATATCAACTGTAACCAGTACATAGCAAAGAAAAGATAACACTTATGTCTTTAAAAAGATAAGGTTTCCTTACCACATATCTTACAGCACTTATGAACTGGTTATGAAAAAGGAGATGTTGGGTTTCATCCTCTGGATTTGACGCAGTGTAAAGCATTCCACAAATATTACAGGAAATGGCACCAAATCTCTTCTGCCCTGCATCCTATTTTAAAAAAAAAAGGAAAGAAAAAAAAAAGGTATTTGTCAATGGCAAGCATGGTATATACAGTTCAACAGAAGTTTCACCTAATCAGACATGTCTTTTATCCTCCGGAAATTCAACAGACAGGCTAAAATGGAGTGAAACAGGAGAAAAAAAGTAAAGAATTTAGAATTTCATCTTTCAAAAACCTACCTGGCCTCCACAGACACAGACATCAATCACAGAGGAAACTCTATGAAACATTAAAATTCTCTGCCCCTCATTAATTCTTAACAAATGACTTCTTTCTCATTTCATGAAGAGCACAGAATTCTTCCTTCATTACCCTACTTGCAGTAAATATAATCATCTTCCACAAAGAAAACATCTTCCACACCCAGCCCACAATATTTGGTTTTCCCTACTGTCCTGCTGCTGCCTGTCTTTTGGTTGTGAGTTGCCTTGTGGTGGGTTGAAGGTTAGCCGGAATGTTTCAAAGGTTACTATTAAAAACAAAAGCTAGAGAAATAATAGATAAGATCACCAATACATCTGCAACAGTTGATCACTGCATTGTTGGGTTTTATATAAACTAAATATTTCAAGGCAATCAAATAGCATTACGGGATTTTATCCTTCTCTTTATTGATTAAAAGCCTCATTTAATATACTAAGGACTTAAGTCTTAACTATGATGTTTGATGTGCTAGCTTCATTGTACAGTGTTCAGAACTTTTATTCTGCAGATGTTGGATAGCAGCTAGGATAAAAATGGAAGATCTTAGCATTTTACTCACAACACTTTAAGCTACCCTCCTACTCTGTAACCAACCATTACCAAACCTGGGGCACTACTCAGTATCTACTGTTTTGCTATTTACTCATTAAAATACTGTTATTAATTTGGACACACGCTCAGTTAAGGAGTCAGTGCCTAATAAAGAGTGAAATGAAAAATGCCTCCTTCACAGAAGGAAGTTTACAAATCACTTCTTACTCCTTCAGCCTTCAAAGGTAAGTTAAGTACATCTAAGACCTAGATGACAGCTCAGTTTTCTCCACACCAGCAACTTATTTCAAGCAGTCATTAGGGAAATCTAAAATGTAGGCATCAGGGTTTTGTTGGGTTTTTTTTTCCAGAAGAGACTAAAGTTACAACTGGCCAGGCAAACTCAAGAGTTGAACTTCTGTTTAAGAGCATGTACATGGAACTCGGCAAAAGAAAAACTGAATCTGAGGAGTCATTTCTTTAGTGGTATGTCAAGTTATATATTCCTACTGCATACAGTAGGAGAAACAGGAGTACATTAATCTTCTGAAGGAAAAAGGAAAGATGGACCAACCCTGAGGTTAGATTTCCCAAATCAGAATAAGATGAGCTTTCTAAAGGTGTAAAAATTGAATCCCACACATTTTAACTGCAGACTTCCTTAAAATCAGCAATACAGTTCAAAGCAAAATACCCATCTGGCCACCAAACTATTCTGTATTTCAAGGGCTCATACATGAAAAATGAAAAAAGGCAGTTCATCAGGAAGGATGTACGGTGATTATTTTAAGATAAACTAGTTGAACTTAACTTGGTAATTCTCATCGTGAAGATGAAGAACACAACCCCTATATCTAGGGTAGGATAAGTGAAGAGGAAGTCTACTTTGATGCTTGGAACACATTTAAAAAACATAAGACACATAAATTAGACAATCAGCTACATTAAGCAACTCTTAAAATACTCAGCACATATCAGTACCACAGGAAGTCTCAGAAAACAACTCCTGTTCAAGAGATTAAGGAACTAAAATGTATTTAAGCTAAAATATCTACCTATTAGTTTACTACCACAAAAAATTCAATCCCAAAAAAAGCCTAGCTATGTAGGAAGTCATCAAAAAAGTTGTCAGGCTCCTTAGCTCATCCCATCTTCCTTTGCAAATATATACGCTGTTTTGCAAGTCTCCAGGAAGAGATTATTTCCCTAGAGCAGTACTGCTACACTGTATTTTACAGCCTGACATTCTTGGATGTTGCTGGTATCAGTGGCTCTGGGGTTTGAGGGCTATTTTTTACTTTTTTGTTTTTTTAATTTTAAAGATTTCACTGATATTACTAATTTTACATGCATTCAGTCATTTCAGTGGGCTACACAGAGGTTAATATTAAAAATGTCTTATATGAATTGTAAGAAGAAAAACACTGTAGTAACTAAAGCAATCTTTTTGAACTCTTTAGCCCTAACAAACGCTGACTATAGTTTTTAGGAAATACTTTAAAGGGTCCCGAAGGCAGTAAAGAGGAAAGTACTTCAGTTACACGAAAAGGCTATTTGAAAACCTCAGTGTAACATACAATCATTGAGAAAAAAAAAAAAAAGCAGCTTTGTATATCCAATGCAGACTACAACAGGAAAATCAGGACATGCAAAATAAAGGAATTAAGAAAAATACATGTTTGCACTTTAACAAAACATTTACAGAATCTGACTCTTTTTAACCTACATAAGCAAGAGGAAAGGGAATGTAACAAGAGGGGAAAAGTGCTCCCAAACAATACAATACTGCACTAAGGGCTCCAAATCCTTTCCGATGGGGAGGGAGGAACAACAAAAAAACCACAACACAAGAACACATTATGCAGGACACATCATAAAAACTTTAAACAAATAATTTTTGAGGGGGAAGAAAAAAAATCAACCAGTAAACATCAGATACTGGGTACTGCAGAATAAACTGTCAATTTGCTACAACTAGAAAAAGAGATTTAACTCTCAGAACTTATTTTCAGAGCAATATTTAAGTGCCGGGTTGCAGGTAGAAAAATGTGTTCCTCTGATAAAACTCAATTTTCGAAACAGTAACAATAATGACCAAGGAAGCTTCTATTTCCTAAGCAAATCCTGCACATGTAGATGGCAATTAGGCATTCCTGATGTCTCAGGCAATTCTCATTAATATAAGCACGGACATGCGAGGTCCACTGTTTCAAAGATAACTGTAATAGAACATTGTAACAATGCTGCCCTAAATCTCCAGAAGAGTTTCTAAATTCTGCATTAGACAGAAAGAAAAGTCTTACCAATATCTTCTTTGAGAAGGTGCATGTCTGCTGATCCTCCATATGTGGAATAAGGAGCCCTGCAAGCAAAAAAGGCATTTGGTGCCTCTGTAGGAGATGAAAAGGGGTCCCCTTTTTTTTTTTTTTTGGTCTTTTCTCTCTCTTCAGGCACAGATTAGGTCACCATCTTGATTACCTACTGTTAGTTAGAGGAAGACTTTTTCCTCTAGTCTTTTCACAGAGCAAAGAATAAACCCCAGCCACAGAAACAGGTAGGCTGGAAAGGAAATATAAGAGCAGCATGAAGGAAAAACACAAAGATTTTGGGGCTCTCTGCAGAACATGAAAAGGCCAAAGAATAGTATCTCAATGCAGGGTGCATTTCAGACTAAAGCTGATGGCAGATCCCCTTGTTGACCAGGAGGATCAGGAGACATGGCCCAACTCAGAAACAAGGCTGCAGAATTTAACCAAAAGAATAAACAAAACCTCCACCCGCCATCACCAGTTTGCATCTGTCTGAAAAGCTATTTTAGCCAAAGTATATCGATCAACCCAAATCTTTCAGAACTGTGATGTATCTAGCTTTTATTTAGTGTATTTGAAAAATAAAAATGGAGGGTCATTATTTATCCTGAAATTATATCCTCACTTGTCACTGGCTAAAGCAGTATGAAAAAAATACAAAGCTAAAACCCAAATTTGCACAATATTAACAATAGAAAATTAATCTGTTCTCAATCCATATAAAAACATTATTCAAGAATGTTCCAGGGAGTGTTCCAAACATGTACAGGTTTGGTCTGGGATAACGTTTATTTCCTTCATAGCCACTGCTACGGTGCTGTTTTAGCTCTGTGACCAAAACAGTGTTGATAACCCAGGGATGTTTTAGCTTTTGCTGCTCAACACTTACACAGCATCAAGGCCTTTTCTGTTTCTCATTCTGCCCTGCCAGTGAGGAGGCTGGGGGCACACAAGAAGCTGGGAGGGAACACAGGAACAGCTGACCCCAATGGATACCCCACACCATATTATGTCATGCTGAGCAATAAAAGATGGAGGTGAGAGGGAAGAAGGGAAGGATGTTTGGAGTTAGAGCATTTGTCTTCCCAAGTGTTACACATGATGAAGTCCTGCTTTCTTGGAGATGGCTAAATATCTGGAGAGTGTCCAGAGAAGAGCAACAAAACTGGTGAAGGGGCTGGAGAACAGGCCTTATGAGGAGCGGCTGAGAGAGCTGGGGCTGTTTAGCCTGGAGAAGAGGAGGCTGAGGGGAGACCTCATTACTCTCTACAAATACCTGAAGGGAGGTTGTAGAGAGGAGGGAGCTGGCCTCTTCTCCCAGGTGTCAGGGGACAGGACAAGGGGGAATGGCCTCAAGCTCCGCCAGGGGAGGTTTAGGTTGGAGATTAGGAAGAAGTTTTTTACGGAAAGGGTCATTAGGCACTGGAATATGCTGCCCAGGGAGGTGGTTGATTCACCTTCCCTGGAGGTGTTTAAGTTACGGGTGGACGGGGTCCTGAGGGACATGGTTTAGTGTTTTGTGGGAGTGGTTGGACTCGATGATCCAGTGGGTCTCTTCCAACCCGGTGATTCTGTGATTCTGTGATCTCCAAGTTGATGGGAAATAGCGAATCAATTCCTTGTTTTGTTTTGCAAGCAAACACACTTTTTGCTTTACCTATTTACACTGTCCTTATGTCAACACATGAGATTTCTCACCCATCCTACACTGGGGGTGTGAGTGCGCAGCTGCATGGTGCCTACCTGCCTGCCAGGGTTAACCCATGACACAATGTCTGTAGCCCTGGTGCCTGAATTCCTGTATCAGTTTACCTTAGAAACATTCTAAACCTTCAGGACAAGGGATAACAAACAATCCACATAGACAATGCTCAGCTCCTGCTGAAGCAGAAATGTGAAGGATCAGTTATAAGAAAGGATGGCCATTACCGCCCTGCTAAGAGTAGAGCTATCCCAAAGCGTAAGATTTGTGTGGTAAGAAAGTGACTGCTCGCAGCTACCAATATCTCTCTCCAGTCACTCGTGAAATAACCACTGCCTTGTTTTTATAGGGATTACAGGAAAGAAAAGAGGAAGTGTCTAACTAAGGTGAACAACAAAAGACTGCCCAAAAGCCATTCTATATTTCATCAGAGAAAATGGCCAACCAATCTATCCAAATTTAAAGCAGAAAACAACAACTTTAAATGATAGCTATGTAACTTCCCTCAAGCTCATGAGAAATTACTTCTACACTTATTATTTCCACTGAGGCCTGTGTTTTCAACTTAAATCAAAATATTTCTTTCGTATATTACCTATTCCAGTTAAACAGGAACTATGTTCAAGTTTAGCCAAAATATATGTAAGGAAAAATTCAAGTATGATATCCAGATACGTAAACGGATTTAGCGCACACATCACTCCTACATATAGCACCAATTCAAACCTCAATCAAAGGCATCTTCCTTCCATCAAGCAATCCTGATTCATGTATTTGCTGATTCTTATAAAGATCATCTATGTTTATTCATGCTTGCTCATACCCAGGCATTAACTCAGGTATCTAGAAAGGTAGAGAAGTCTCTGTAACCCTGTGCTACCTTTTTATCACTTCAGTGATTCACTTCTATGTTCAATCTTTTCACACGTTCTTTCCTAAAATCGGTGAGTATAATTTTCGACGGTTAACCTGATTTTAAAAGGAACATACCTCTTCAGTGTCATAAAACAGAAGTATCTCTGTACCTCACAGGTCATTATTTAGACCATTCCTTTTGTAGCTTTAATCAATTCCTACTATTACAATCAAAATTTTGTCCTAGAACTGGCAGCCAAGCAGAATTTTCAAGAAGCTAATAACTGACTTTCCTGCTGTTGGATGTAAAGTGTATCTCATTTTACAAAAACTGAAAACACATGCTTTGCACATTTGTATTTCTTGCCATTTCAGAGTCAAAGGAACAGATTATTTCATACCCAAGTTCTCATATTTTCACATCTGATTTAAGTACTTGGAAAGTTAAGAACAACTTCAGTACATTACTCTATTCCAATATGGAGCTCCATATAACCTGACTGAGCATTTAAATGAAGCATAAGAGGGTACAGTTCACAAATATTCACAACAGACTATTTCTTTAAACATCAAATCATGGACTTAAAACATAAGATATTTTTAGCCTCATCTTAATTCTTCCCTCCAGTGAAAAAGATCATACTGTCCTCAGTCTGAACCTAAATCATTGCACACCATTTTGAACATCACTGTGTCCTGTCACTGTTTTACAAAGTTTGTTGCACATTAGATACCTTGTTTTCAGTTGAAGTTCTATGCTCTGAAGAGATTTGCTGCTTTTTAAGATGTGCAACAGGAAGCAAATCAGGATTAAACAGAAATAAGTCATCTTTTTTCTGAGTTGCACCTCTACAAAACGAGGATCATTTTATGTTTGAAAGCTGCTCAGATAACTAGATGATGTGTACCAAAAAGAATGGTGGAAGTACAGCTACTAAATATTTACTTTACAAGCTAGTTGGACTATTTTACTTCTGATACAGTCAAATAGCCCTAAATCTTGTTAAAGATTGTATTACTTAAAAAAAATAGAAAATTAATCTCTTCCTTATAGCAATCACATGGGACATAAAAATGGCAAGATGCATCTTCATGGAAAAACTAGTTTTACCCTAGCAGTTCTCTAAATACAACTCAGGAAATGAAAAGGTTATAACACACTGACAGTATTTATTATATCCCAGGCTCTGAGCCTGAGGTACTGTGAAGTCAATTAAAAGGACAGATGTCAAACTTAAATACAAAAGAAAAAACAGTAGCCAAAAACCCCAGCAAAACAGTGTATCACCTGGTGAGTCAACCTATGCCAAAGCAGTTTTTCTGCCTCGGTTACAAAAAGAAATGAAGGAGTCTGTAGATACATTAAGATAGACTGGCTTGACAGATCTCCAAAAGAATCAGATCACACAGTAGAGAATCCAAAATTGCACCTTCCAGGCATTTAATTTTTTTTTAAAGTATGACAAAGTACTAGTTAGATGTTCCTTTCTAAGAATAAAAGCATGACTTCCCAACCTTGCTCAAGGTAAAGAAGGATAATGAAACTGCTTCTCTTAATACACATGCCAAAAACTTGATATAAAAATGATTTCTAACTATCAACTATAAAATTGATGCTATATGTGCTAATTTAAGTGTTTTGACTGAGAGTAGTAAGACTGCTCTCCGTATATGAGAAATTTCAACCTCAATAGCTTTAAAACCAAAAAAATCTTTTTTTCTGTGCTCAGAGAATCATTACAGAAGTACATAAACACCTTTGAAAACACCTCCTTAACAGAACAACAGCAAAAAGTCCAATCACTCAGAATCCACATTTAAGAAACTCACCATGGTTTTGTAAACAAAATTATTAATCACAAAATGTAGCTTATTTTGTTACATATATTTAATCTCCAATCTTTTGAGTACTGAGCAAAGTCTGGTAACACAGAAGTCAGTTTAGCATTTTTCCCCCTCCAGACTCTAGCACAAGCCATTCTAGACATACCAATATCTTCTATCCTCACTAACTAATGTCAAGGAGCATATTTTACAAAATGGCTTAACGAATATTTGGGTTCCTCTATCTGTTTTGACAACGCTAAAAGCAGTTTCCCCCAGGTAAAAGAACAGCAGATCAATACCTTACCTAATGCTTACGTGGTACAGTGAACTTCAGGCATCAGCAAAATGCCCTTTCAACAGAATAAAAAGCCTGCTCTGAACTAAATGAGATCAAAGTGAATTAGATCTGTATGAAGTGCTGAAATATATTAGATATTAGGAAGCTTGTTACTTTCACACTTAAAAATGAAATACAGTGCTCATTTCCATTTTCCAGAAATACGTGCAGGAAACAAAAAAACTAGGTCTCTCCCATTTTCCCCCATTCTTCTTCACTGATAACCCATTCCTTACACTCTAAAATTCTGCTAGGTAAATAACTTAAAACTTCTAATGCTGAAGATCTAAGGGAAAAAAATATTACACTCCTAATTTGGGCTCAAAACACAAGTACTACCAGCACAGGCAGTAAGTTGCAAAGAATCTCCTTGCATGAATACTTTAGAGGAGAACTAGAACACCCCTCTCCAGCAGCTCAGCTCAGAGTTACGTATTTATTCTTGTCAAAGATACTAGCAACTCTTCAGTCAAGTTCTATTACAGTACAAGTAAAAATTAAATTATCTTTACTGAAATGAAAAGGAATAGTCTCATAGTCCTTTTAATATAGTTCAGCTATCTAATCTGTTATTTTAACATTTTAGCATTTTAACTCTGTTGTTAGAATGAGTTTCAAAGAGGCAATAGATTAAATACCTCTTAAACATAAACATATGGATATTTTTATTGATTCAGTTTTCAGAAGCTCTGTTAGTAAAATATTTCAGTATGGATATAAAAGAATGTTCAGAATTCATTTTAGTTAATATTTTTGGGTGTATAATCCATGTATTATATGAGAAAATTGCAATTTAGCAAGTGCACCAGTTCTATATGTGAGAGGGGTAATTTCATAAGCACCTTACTAGAGAGTCCTCCTTCCTAAAAGCCTAGATTCCTCTCCCTCTGAAGATTCCAAGCTCCAGCCTTTCATTTCTCAAGGATTATCAGACATGTGCATTACTAAAACCAAAACATAACACAACCAAAAACCCCCACTGTTTCACTATCAAGTTGCATGATTCTACAAGTCAAAGATGAATGTGTATCATTTTTCCTTCTCACTATGTACTGTCCTGTTTTAAGAGAGATACCTGCACCTGGTAACAAATAGCAAAAACAGTAAGAATAAAAAATCAATTAAGTAGTGTTCCTTAATTATGGTAAAAATGAGTGCATCCACAGGAAAATCTTTAAGTTTGTCTTGGAGCAATGGACACTGGAATGCTGCAGGAATAAAAACGTTGATATTATTTTGCACCCAGTCTGCCAGAGGCACTTCCCCCTATAACTCTGAAATTTTAAGAAACTGAGATTTTGCACATAAGTAAAGGTAAATTCACTCTCCCTGAAAAAACTCTATTTATACTGAACAGCCATTCTACTAACATATTAAAACATGCTGGAATTTGTTTTAGTAAGAATCACGTTAAGCATGCCTGCCACTGTTTTTCCATCAACACAGAATAAGAATCCAGTACAGGTTCTACTTTTAGAAATCATATCCAATGGCAACACTAGCATTTAAGTAATGATTTTCAGACAAGTTCATAAAAACACAGCACTGTAAATTCAGAAGTAATTTATTCGAGAAGCTGTAAACCTTACTAAAAGGGTATTACTTACTATGATCAGCTGCTTATCACCATCCTTTCCTGCTTCTTTTAGCTTCTGAATGTGTTCTTCAGATGGTAGGAAGTTACTACATTTTGATGCTAATGAAGGATTTGGCAATGGAACCCTTGAAATATAAATGTATTTAATGTTAAAAAAGGGATTGCTTATACACGTCATCCTAAATACTCAAAACCATTGCAATTCTTATAACTAAACTTTAACAAGATGCAAATTCAAGTTAATTACCCAAAACAGTCCTATATATTTTCATTTGTAATTCAAATGGAAAAAAAAGGAAATAAAAGGACTAATCACAAAACATAGTTTGCAACTACCCCAATCACAAGATTTTTTTTTTTAGTTTATAAAACTATTAAATTTATTATCAAGCAGGGTAGGTCAGCCACAATCATTAACACCAGCATTTGCAGACTGATGGTGCCTAACGCCATGTATTTCCTGTGTGAGGTTTAAGTTTCCAGTTTTAGGTATCACACATCAGGCTTCTAAAGCAGACCATCTAAATATCCCCATGCATATAAGTGGGCAACATAAAACAGACATCCAATTTCTCAAATTCAATTCCAACTCATTCCCTTTTTGTGGCTGGCAGTGAAGGGAGGGAGAAAAAGGCCTGAGAAATACACGGATGGAATCTCTCTGGCTCATTTTACATTTCCCCTGGTCGTGACCTGGGTTTGAGTCCCCATCCCTGGAGGTATTTAAAGACAGGCAGATGCGGTGCTCAAGGATATGATTTAATAGTGGACAGGTATGGTTGGACCTGATGATCTCAAAGGCCTTTTCCAACCAAGCAGTTCTACTCTATGACTGAAAAGAAACATTGGAGAGCACTATAAGGTATCAACAATAAAGTTACTCTATGAACTTCCTACTATATTCAGGGAAAAATAATATTAATTCTAGGTTTGAATAAAACTTGTGGAGATCATGAAAGCAAAACACACAAAAATACTCTTATTTGTGCCAGGTATCTACATATTTTCTGTTTCTGAGCAAACTCAGGAAAGGGCCAAACACTTAATTGTAGCAGCTGCTGTAGCACATGTAGCAGATAAATTCAGTGGGCTTTTTAAAAGATAAAAAAAGCTTGCCAGACATTTTTAAAATACTATTTTTTTGTGCTACATCAGAACCATTTTTTTAATTTCTGTCACGTGCCCCAAAATTTGCATTAAGTAGCTACTTCAAGGTTTGCCTTTTCCTACTGCAAACTTTTCTTAAAAAGCCCTAAAGAGATCTATGCTGTAGTTGTGCACATTACCCTACATTACAGCAGGGCGACCAGGAGAAAGAATGATGACTTAATTCTTGGATAGTGTAAGGAAAACAGGGTAAGAAAGCTCTCACCAGAAAAATACATATCCAAATAATTGTAATGCAGTATGGACTTATTCAGCTAATATGGTTAATAAATTTGAGCAGATGTGTTTTTGCTGTTTGGCAATCAAGCATAAAGACATGAAAAAGCAAAGTTAGTTTAATATTTATTGAAAAATATGAAGATATAAATTCAACTCATTTTACATCTACCTTATCGTCCTTCTGCTGTGAAATTCCACATATCAGAGTTTTTCAACATGTACAAAAGGGTTGGTTAGTCAGAACTGCTAATCTGTCCTCAGACAGATTTACTGAAAGTGAACTGCATAATTCCTTCTTGCGTCCATTATGAATAAAGAGAACAGTACAAATACACTAATCACTGTGCCAACTATGTTGCTGTTCAAGATATCAGGTACCAAGAAATTACTGCCTTTAGCAAGTAATTGGCTAAAACTACAGCTTATGTCACAACTGTTCAAAATCAGCAAGAGTTGACATGACCAAGGATAAAACATAACTTGAACTGTTATTAGGAAGAACAATTTAGATAGCAGCAAGCAGAACAATCATTTTTTTATATAGCAGTCAACATCTTAATATCACTGCAGTCACAAAAAAGTCCTAAATTAAATCCCTCTCTCACTATCTAAACAGATTTCATATATGCAAAACTCCCACAATTTATGAACTACAAAATTCTTCCAGAATTCAGTGGAGTAATTCAGGAAGAGAGTCATAGAATCATAGAATAATCAGGTTGGAAGAGACCCACGGGATCATTAAGTCCAACCATTCCTATTAAAAACTAAACCATGCCCCTCAGCCACCTGTGCCTTAAACACCTCCAGGAAAGGTGAATCAACCACCTCCCTGGGTAGCCTGTTCCAATGCCCAATGACCCCTTCTGTGAAAAATTTTTTCCTAATGTCCAGCCTAAATCTCCCCTGGTGGATCTTGAGGCCATTTCCTCTTGTCCTGTCCCCTG
>WAAB01024664.1:167564-181737 GCA_013389865.1 Piaya cayana
CCAGAGGCTGACAGTTTCTGTAGCAGAATGCTGTGAGAAACTGTGTCAAAGGCTTTACTTAAGTCCAGGAAGACCACATCCACAGTTTTTCCCTCATCCAGCAGCTGAGTCACTTTGTCATAAAGTGATCAGGTTAGTTTGGCAAGAGCTGCTTTTTGTGAACCCGTGCTGACTGGGCCTGATCAGCCAGTTCTCTTGCATGTGCTTCATGATAGCACTCAAGATCACCTGTTCCATGACCAGATTTGAGGAGGAGACCATTAGAAATGTCTTCCTAAGTCTGTTAAACCATATTCTTTTAAAATTAATTTTAAGTTACAAGTATCTGTTACAAATATCTTAATTTTCTTAACAAAATAAAAAACATCCCTTAATAACTGGGTAAAATGAAAGGTTTCTTTATAAAGACAAGTAATGACAAGTAACTTATTTGAAACTGAAAGTTTAGGCTGCAAAACTACAGACAAATCGTAATAAAAACTCACATAAGTCTATAAAGGTTACTTCGATTTCATAATGTATGAAATACCATACCTGTTCTCAGTTTCAGAAGTTTGATTTGTTAATGAAGTATGCATCAACTGCTTGGGAGTCAAGCCTACAATTAATCAAAGATTACAACTCCATTATAATTTTTCATTGCATACGAAATGTGAGCTACACAAATAGTGATTTGTGAAAACATATTCAAGACGATGTTGCAATTTGTTCATGGCCAATAAAAGATGCAGTCCTGAGGCAGTATTCAAATGTTCCTCCACACATACTTTAAAAAGTATGCAATTTTTTCAGCGTTTCCACAGCAGTCCTGCAGAGCAGTCTGCGAGCAGCTAAACAAGTCCAGTAGTAAAACCATATAGGAGTTTAAATCTGTTTGTACAAACACTAGTATAAGCAGCTCTCTGAATAGTATCAGAATAATAAATGTTGAGTATGCCCCCCACCCGAGGTGTGTTCAGTAACACTTAAGGAAAAGAAACAATCAAGAACAGGAAAAAAAAAAAAGAAAGAAAAAAACCCTTCAAAAATACCCCACAATGGTAGGAAAAAGAAGCCCTATTTAGTCAAGATAAATAATTAAAACAGTGCACTCAAAATTAGGTTTAGATTAAAAAAAAATACAACGTCAAACCCAACCCAAAGCCCCAACAAAGCAAAAATACAAGCCCAAAAGGATAAAACGTTAAGAGGTGAGTTAGTTAATAGATATGTTAGTGACCCACTGAGTATTTCTTAGTCAAATGTACTCCAGTCAAAATATTCCCATCCCACTCATCACAAGGTTTGAGAAACTACATTCTCAGGCTGATAAACAAAGACTATGTAATAAAAACAGAAGAGTGACTGCTCAATTAATAACTCGGTCAAGATCAAATAGAGTAATTTAGGAGAAAGAAAGGCAGATACTTATTCAAAGGAAGCAGTAACCAACAGAGAATCCTTAACAGAAATGGAGCCAAGAGGGTTTTTGTTTGTTTTAAAAGCTGCCACTTCACTTTTACTCAAGTGGAACATATTTCAGTAATAAAATATTCCTGCATTAAGTAAAAAGACGCACTAAAAGTGAATCTAGATAGAAAAACAGATGTCTCTCTCTCCCAGTACACAGCCCAGAGATTAAAGGAGATTCACTGCTACTGAAATAGCCATCACTGTGACACACAAAGAAATACAAACACCCTGGTGAATAGCTCCAACCCGATAAGTTTAGTCCTGCATCAACCAAATCTTATTCTGTCAAAAACGCCTCAGAAAGGAAGACTTGTGCTTCCCATATAAGTGGTCAGTATCAGTGGAAAAAACAGTAGTAAACAGGTACCTTGAGGTTCATTTTCTCCTGGTTCTTTTTTCAATTGTTTTTGTGGTTTAGGAGCTGTAACACTCTTTACTGGAGAACTTTCTGGACTTGATTCCAGATGTAATCGAAAGCTCTAAACAAAAAAAAAAAATTAAGAAAATCAAAAAGGTATTTCATGCCTTTAACCTATCAAAATCATCAAATTAACTAAGTAATAATATCTGGAATATTGCACTAGCTTTCCAATTCCTATATTTGTTTAAGCAAACAAAATGCAGTTGATTAGCCAGTCCACACTGAAGCTTCTAGTATTTATTTTGCAAAAAAATCTTTTTTGTTTTATATGTAAGCTTGTGAAATACTTCCTACAGAACACCTTTGTCCTTAAAATATTACATTTGACTGGAAGCTTATTCAGACAGAGAACACTTCTCTCCCCTCTCTTTTCTTTTAATACACATTTTAAGAACAGAACAGCTATACAAGCTTAAGTCATCAAAAAGCCTCTGTATATCTGTAAAACCTCTGGCTCCAGCAGGAAATTTTATCAGCGATATTAATGACAGAACTTTCAAGAGTGGAACAGATTCATTTTCGATCTTACTATCATCCTGTCTATGGCAATGCACCAGTAAACGATCTTTAATGCACGTGAAAATTTTAAGCTACTGTAAAATAAATCCATTGTTAAAACAAGCTTTCTGAGTGTGGCATTCTCAGAAAACAGAACAGATTTGGAACACCCTCCCACCATACACCATAATTAAAATGGCTTACCTCATCTGGTCTTGGCTCACATAAATGTTTTGTCAAATTACGTAACAAACCATTTTCTGCACCTCTCTTTGTGGGCTGTTTTATTTCTAACGTAACTTCTTTAGCTCCAGCTCTCTCAGATGAAGGATCTGGTTTCTCCTGCGCACAACCTGCACTTTCATTCTCAGAGAGTCCTGTTATCGACAGCTTGACTTGTGCCTTTGAAAGCTTTGCTTCTGTAGCTCCTTGACTTGCCTCTGAAACTTCAGGGTAATCTTTTAACAAAGAAAGCTTAGGGGCATTTGCAGAATTTAAGTTACTTTGCTTCATGTTACTAGCTTTCAGTAACTTAATTTTAGTCCATTTAGAGTTTTTGTTTGAGGAGTTATTTCTACCATTCAGAGTGCATTTGACAGGCATTCCTTTTTTGCTAGGGAAGAAACGTTTGCATTGACTTTGACTGGGTTCTTTCTGTGTAAGCATTTCACTTTGTTGAAGCTCTGTTTCAGCACACTTTTCTTCTGTTTTTCTACACTCAGCAACAGGAGAATCTTTTTTCACCTCTACTGTATCTGACTCGATCTCACCTGCAATTTCTTCACAAAGTTCAAGGATGCTCACCCTTTTGGATTTTGCATCATTCTCTGTCTGATCAGCTGCATTTCCTTCACTTACAGATGGCTGTGAAATCTTTTTTGGTTTTTTACTGCTTTTTGCATCCTGATGCGCTTGTTGCTTTTCCTTAGTTACTGTCTTAGAACTGGGCTTAAGAGAATTAGTTTCCACTTTCTTTGTGTTGCTAGAAATAGAAGCTTCAGGGCCCGCTTGGTCTTTCTTAACGTCCTCAAGATTCTCGCCAGGACATAACAATGACCCTTGAAGGTCGTGTTGAAGGCTGTTCGAATTACCATTTTTATTGTCTGTTGGGGTTTTTTTCTCTTTCACAGAGCTGGTCACTTCTACATGTATTTCTTTATCCTTATTTGTACTGTTTGGCTTTATTTTTGTGGGTTTCTGTTCTCTTTTCTCTCCAGTAGATTTAACTACTTTTGCTGTGACACTGTGAGTGTGCTTTTTTGCCTGGCTGCTTTGTTTAACTTCCAAAGCTTTCTCTTCTTTAACATCTCTGCTGCGCAGGGATCTTGCTGGTACAGGTACTTGTGTTAACTGCTGCAGTCTCTGTGATCTCCTCATTACTGGCTCATTTGCTGCAATTACGCATTTTGACTTAGGAATTTCTTGCATGGATTTTTTCTGGCATACCTCCTTATTTTTTGTAGATTTATACTGCTGTTGGACATTCCTGTCGGGTGCTGGTTTATTATTCAGGTTTAATGCTGATGATCTTGTAGTCATGCGTGTTCCTAGTTCAGGTTCACTGGTGTTGTCACTGAAAGGTTCAAATAATTATTTTTTCAGCATCCAGAAAACAGAATTTGTCATAAGACACTTCTCACTCCTTCTAACCTCTGCCTCTTTTCTTTTTTGGTGTTTTTTTTTTTTTTAAACACTCCCTCTTACACACTGCATATTTTTAGAATAACTTTTTCTAGAATTGTTCTAAAAATACTTCACTTCCACCTCTTCAGAGCAGTACTTAATGGTTTTTATGCATGGCAAGACTGAACTATGAACCCCAGATGAATGCTTTTTTATACCTCTAGCAGTTTCTAATTATTGGCAGTTGTGACTTTCAAATCAAGTATTAGTTTATACAGCATTAGATGTACTTTTGCTTCAGAAACCTTTCTCAAGGAGGTCTATCTGAATTTCAAGACACTAACACAATTCCAAAGAAAGACCATGTAGCAGATACTGTACTTAATGATTTAAGGTTGATCTTACCACTAGTGCTATTAACTGTTTAGCTGTATCTTTAACTCAAATTGATTCTGCTTAGATGGTTTTTGCACTAATTTAGTCCAGGAAGATAACCTAGAACAATTACTTATTTTTTTGTTACTGACCTGTTTGATTTGACAGAGGTTTTGAGTACAGTTTTTTCTTGCACAGCACACTGATTAGGCTTTGATTTATTTGAGACATATTTTGTATCTGACACCTCTTTTTCCTTCTTTGACGATGAAAGTTTGCTGTTCTTGTCCAACTTTGGACGTTTAGCAGAAGGCTCTACTAACACAGATTTCCTTTTCTGAGCTGCCATTTCTGTAAAAAACAATAATCAATTCAGCTTTTCAGAGTCTTTAGCAACTGTTGTTACATCATCAGTTAATGTAACCAAAAATTTGCCTGTTTCACAAAGCAAGGTAAATAATATTCACTTTTCCTTATACAGGCAGATCATGCTAACAGAAAGCAAACCATCAAAGCAATCTCAAATCAAATAACATTTATTTTACTTACAGGTTTTTACAAGAAGCAATCGATGTTCAGGCCAGAGCAACTTATCAGGGTGTTCCAAGAGCATTCCTTACGGATACGGTTATGAACAGGACGTTTCATGCCACCTATGAACAATATAGAACTTTCATCTGGTAAGTACTTTATTAACTTTCTTGTCAGACTGAATGTGGCATTCACACCCTCTTCCATCCCTACAGACAATGCTTAGCTTTAAAGCCTCTTTGATAATCAGTTTACAAAGGAAAAAAAAAACCCTACAAATTTTATTTCCATAATCAAGAATTTTTGGCATTTTGCTGTCTTCAACATTATCCTTTCATCATTTGACAGGTGTCAGATATAGCACCTTGAAAAGGAATTTTCCCACTTTTTCACATTTTTGCAGAAAATAGTAGGCTGCTCTCTTTCATAGCCCGAAATAAAAAAAGAGACTGCAGTCAACTCTGTGCACCACAGCAACAGTGAATAAATCCATTAGACTCTACTCTTTTGTGGCTGCTGCAGAACTTCAGAGACATCAGCAAACACCTGTAACTGTTCCCTCTAATATGACAAGCTACAAATCAGTGACAGAAAACCCAGAAAGTAGCCTCATTTGAGACATTTGCCCATGACAGTTAAAGAAGACAACTTCAGAGAATAAAACCGATGTTAACTATGCAGCAGTTAATCTGCACGATAGTCTGAAAACTAGCAGAGATCCTCAGTCTCCATAGATCTGTTTGATCATAGTTTTCACATGTATTTGTAGCTTCTTTTAAGTTCTCTTACTCAAAGAATCTGTATTTGTATTACGGCATAAGTAAAAATTATTCAGTAAAATTTCACTAATAGCTTTTACAAACTGAGTTTACTGGAAGACTGGGCACCCAGAACTTCCCTATCAGAGCTTCAGAATTAATTGTTGCCACTTGCAGACTGACAAAGACATTATTTCTGTAACAAAATTACATTACCTTTCAAGCTTTAACTAATCTGATGTTAAATCGGACAGATGTTAAGGTCAAACAGGAACTTTAAGTCACCACTTGAGTAACACAGACCAGTTGCTTTCCTTTCATTACAACTACAGTAAGTTTTCCAGCATTGGCAAACATACCTTTCTCTAACAATTTTTAAGATAATTACATTAAGCTCAATTCAATAATTATTCATTATCAAAAGGCAAAAGTAAAGAGTTGGACTTTTCTTTTTCTTTCAGATTTAAAATTGTCCTTACCCCCAGATTTATTTATCCATTCTTTTATGAAGACACTTTGAACCACTCCCAAATGATAATGCTCAAATTCCAAACACCAGCGTTGTCTTCTGACTTTTTCTTTTAAAGCTGTGTGACCAGTGACTCATATTTGAGAGAGAATTGAAAAAAACTTACCCAGGGAAGAAATCTCTAACAGCATTTTTTTGTAGTGCTATTTCCATGTCTCTCCCTAAGGAGCAGGTAACAGAATTCACATGTACTTCCTAGTGGTTCATGAGCTCCATGACACTTAGCAAGCCTACGGGTTTCTACCAGTCAAAGGTTATCAGTCAGAGCTGCAGTACAGACACCTGCACTGAGAAAACCCCACTGTAGTTGCCAGGTAAATCCCCAGTCTTATATTCTCTTAGCTTAGAGGGCACCACTGACTCAGAATTTGAAAACACCACGACATGTACTGTATACACCTAGACCTTCTTGGGGTTTTGCCAGCCACATACAGACATCACTGTCACTCTCAGCCACATGACAGGGCACAGTCAAGAAGGACTTTTAAGTACAAACCAGAAAACATAACCCTTCCCACACCAGTATTCCTTCTCAGGACACTTAGAAACACACTCTCCTCCCACAAAGAGAACTAGCTAATTTCTTTCCTACTAGTATTTTGCACAGCACAGCAAGGATTTTGCCAGACATTCCAGAACTGGCAGTTTCTGCCCTGAAGTCATGCCCTCCGGTAAAAGCCAGATTATGGAAGGCAGTGGAGACACAGAAGTACAAGAACAAACTACACGATTATCATAGGTTTTGGTGCAAGAAGTAGAGGCGGGAGGCAATTCAGGAAGAGACATGGAAATAGCACTATGAAAAGTGCTATTTAGAGATTTCTTCCCTGGATATGTTTTTTAATTCTTTCTCAATTACAAGTTGCTGTTCATGCAGTTTATTTAAAAGAGAAAGTCAGAAGACAGCACTGGTGTCTGGAATTTAAGCATTATCAGTCTGGTATGGTTTTAAGTGCCTTCATACAATTCATAAATAAAACTGGAGTTAAGGACAATTTAGAGTCTGAAAGAAAAGGAAAATTCAAACTCTTTACTTTTGCCTTTTGATAATGAATAATTATTGAATTGAGCTTAATGTAATTATCTTTCAAACTGTTAAAGACGTGCATTTGCCAGTAGTAGAAGACTTACTGTGGTTATAACAAAATGAAAGTAACACATTCATGTTACACAACTGGTAACATAAAAGTTCCTGTTTGACCTTAAAACCTCTCAAATTTAACATCAGATTACCTAAGGTTTGAAAAATTATATAGTTCTGCAATAGGAATATTTCTTTGGCAGACCATCAATGGCAAAAACTGGTTCCTGACCCAAACAGACGTAGACAACTCCTACACTCTTGAGAGCATAAAGCAGGGACGAGCCCTTGGGCTCGGCAGGGCCCAGGGAGCTGGCTGCTTGACAGGGCACTGGGTTCTCAAAGAGCAGCCTCTCTCCCTCCCTGCACGCTGCCAGGACAACTCCACAGTAACTTCGCAGCCTTCACAGCAACCTGAGACCCCAAACACAAGAGGGCGGCCTCCAAGTGTGGCCTCCTTCTGTCACCGGCCCCTGCTGTGACAGCCCTTCAGGAGGAGATATCATAGAATGGTTTGGGTTGGAAGAGACCTTAAAAACCATCCAGTTCCAACTCCCCTGCCATAGGCAGGTACACATCCCACTAGCTCAGGCTGCCCAAGGCCCCATCAACCTGGCCTTGGACACTTCCAGGGATGGGGCAGCCACAGCTTCCCTGGGCAACCTGTGCCAGGGCCTCACCACCTCATTGTGAGGAATTTCTTCCTAATGTCTGATACAAATCGTAGAAGAGTAGAATAGTATGAGTTGGAAGGGACCTTAGAGATCATCCAGTTCCACCCCTGCTGCCACGGGCAGGGACATCCCACCAGCCCAGGCTGCCCAAGACCCCATCCAACCTGGCCCTGGACACTTCCAGGGATCGGGCTAAATGTTCCGTCCAATTTCAAGTCATGCCCTTGTCAAAAGCCCCTCCCCAGCTTTCCTGCGGCCCCCCAGGTCCCGCAGGGTGCTCTGAGGTCTCCTCGGAGCCTGCCCTCGCCCAGGCCGCACCCCGCAGCTCTCCCAGCCCGCCCTCCCAGCAGAGCTTCTCCAGCCCCCGCGTCACCCCCGTGGTCTCCTCCGGGCCCGCTCCAAGAGCTCCACGCCGGGGGATCCCGGGGCTCCCGAGCGCTGGGCCCTCCGGGAAAGGGCACAGGGTTGTCCCGGGGGTTCACCGCCCGGTTCGGGCTCCTCAGGGTGCGATCGCGGGGGTAAGGCCCGGGCCGGGCCCGTGAGGCGATGGGGGGGGCGTTACGGTACCGCGTCCTCGCGCGGGGCCGGGGGCGAGGGGGAGCGCGCAGCGCCTCAGTACCCACCTACCCGCCCCCCGCTCCGATTTACCTCGCGCGGTGTCAGCGCCGGCAGCCCGAACCGCCCCGCCTCGCCCGGCTTGCCAGCTGCGCGGGGAGGGGGGGAGAGAGGGAGAGGGCGGGGCGGAGGCGCGCGTGACGCGATTGGGCGAGGAGCTGTGGGGAAGCGGTGCCCGCGCGAGGCTACGGGAGGAAGGGGAAGGGAAGGGGAGGAGACGGGACGGGAGGGGCAGCGGCGGCCGCCGCGGGATTCGGGGGGAAATGGTGCCCGCCACCCTATGGAAGGAAAGCGGGGCGGGTGGGGGAGGAGGGAGTGGCGCGCGCACGCGACGCGATTGATTGGACGGGGAGGGAAGAGGAAGGGAGGGAGGCGCGCGCGGGCGGTGGCGCTGAGGGTAGAGCGTTTATTTCCTTTTGCTTTCCCTTTCCTCCTTCCCTTTCCCTCTTCCCTTTTCCCTTCTCTTTCCCTCTTCCCCTTTCCCTTCCCTTTCTCCCTTCCGCTTCCCTTTTCCTCCTTCCCCTTCGTCTTCTTTTTCCTCTTCCCGCAAAGCCACAGAACCGCGCTCACATCCAGGCACCACGGGATTTGAGAAGAGGGAGAAAAGCCCAGCTCCATAATCTCCTTTCTGGTAGTTGCAGGGAGCTGTAAGGTCTCCCCTCAACCTCCTCAAGACTAAGCAACCCCAACTCTCTCAGCCGCTGCTTGTAAGACTTGTTCTCCACCCCCTTCACCAGCTTCATTGCTCCAGCACATCAAATGTCCTTATACTGAGGGGCCCACAAGTCAAAGCAGTATTTGAGGTGCAGCCTGAGTACAGTGAAAGGATGACTTCCCTGCTCTTGCTGGCCACACCATTTCTGATATAAACCAAGATGCCACTGGACTTCTTGGCCACCCAGGCACACCACTGGCTTGTGTTCAGGCAGCTGCGTTTCTTAAGGGTTCACAGGCCTGTTTCTAACAGATTTGGAAATACCTCTAAGGAGAGGTGTAGTGCTGTCCTGGGTGTGATCTCTGCTCTAGCAGCCCCTTTGGATAGTTCTTTTAAGGATACAGAGGTCCGTGTTGAGGTGGCTGGGGATTTCCTGCTGATTGGCTTTGCTCCAGGTGGCTTGTAGGGCAGATACATTGTTATGCTCCTGCTTAGTGGCAGATAGGAATGGTTGGACTCAACGATCTAAGAGGTCTTTTCCAACCTAGTGATTCTATGATACATCAGGATGGACTCTTGTCTGTGTCTCAGAGATTTACGAGGCTTGTTGGATGTGTCCTGCTCCCTGCAGTGTCTGCTTCTCCAGAGCAGCAAGTTCACGTCGTGAACCACCTGTTCAAGTACAGTGAGATTTTTCCAAATTCAGTAGTAACCCTGCAGACGCCTGTTTTAAAAGTTGTGCTCTGCACTATGGTTCATAACTCATTCTATAGCATAGCCATGTATTTGTGATTTTTTTATTTTTCCATTGTCTTGGAAATTTCAGCACAGGTCTGAGCCTACGATGTGCTGGCAAGTAAGAGACGTCTGAGTCCATGTTGCTGATGAGCCAGTCCACATCAGCTTTAGTCAAGTCCCATGGATGCGCTGACCACCAAGGTGGGAAGTGTTGGCTGTGTTTTGGGGTTGTACATGTGCGTTTTATTTCCTTCAGAAGGAATACATTACGCACACTCAAAAACTCTGCGTGACAAGTGGGAGCCAACAGGTTTCCTTCCCAAGTATGCTGCTGATTCTAACTAGAATGCTAATGTAGATACCTTGTGTGTACCTAATGCATGTCATCCATATCACCAGGCTAGGGCTAGCCTGAAGTAAATCCTGCCTGAAATGCGTATGGGATGTGTGTCAGGATCTCAGCATTGACTGGCTTTGCTGTGCATATCCACTATTATTGGTTCTCCTTGCTAACATAGACACAGTCTCAGTTTGTTTGACTGTAAATTTGCATGGTGATGTGTATGCGTCTCTGCATCCAAGTGGCTGGAGAACAGCACGATGAACCTTGGCATTAACCAACTCATAGATGACTGTGAAACATGTTAGAAGAAAAGGTTTTGAACAGTAGCATGTGACAGGGCTCCTCCCAGACATTTCCAATTTCCCGTACAGATTCCTGGTTACAGATTGCTGATCTAACAGAGACTGCACGAGTGATTTAATACTTGGGAGCTACACAGTATAGGTGATCTGTAAATATTATTTTGTTAGTGTTTCAAATATTTAAAGAGTGGTTATTTTGATTTTTATAATATGACAAGCTTTTTTTGGCCTTTTTAATAATCTTTGAATGTTTTATTCATTTGTATAGTTATTACATTTATGGAAGTAGTTTTTGGAAATTGCAATGTAGTCACTGAATAGTGTAAAAATTTTTATATACAGATCAAATTACCTTGAAGATACTTTGTTCTGCCTGTATAGGGGGTTTTTTGTCTCTTTATTAATTGCCTTCCATGGTAAGTCCTCTTTCTGCACACACTTAATGGATACACAGTTTGTCCTAGAAAATTTTCAGCAGCTGCAGCTTTTGAAAAAGCTGATAGGAGGAAATGTTATTTATAACTCCCTATAGCAGCTCCTCTAATGCATGATAATCTACTGAGACTTTACAGTGCACGCAGCAACATGTGGTCTCCTGTTTTCCAGCAGTAAGCTGCAGAGTACTTTCCAGATGAAGGACACTTTAATCACTGAGTTGTCTGCAAGTTTCCTGGAGGATGACAAAAGTGTTTCTTCATGTTATCGCTAACTTTGTAGGCGTAACAAACATGGTGTTTTCCCATACCTCTTTCTTAGGAACATGTAACAAGTAAAGCTAGATTTTCTGACATCCTCCTGTGGAATGGCAATATGTTGTACATCAGGGAAGTAGTAAAAAGCAGGCATTCTTATGAAACATTAAGTTCCAAAAGCTGGAAAACCTCTTTTCATAGGGTAGAATAATATAAGTGAATTTCCAGTGTTCCACAGAAGGTGGCAGCATATCGAAGCACAGATGTCAGTATGAACTTGCTAGCACATGTCACTTTGCTGGAAGAACACTAACTCTACAGGAATGTACTCTTCTCGGAAGCTGAGGTGAATATGAACCGGAGTGCTTGGGCACAGCTTTGCTGTAAAACTAGGGGGACTGGGGAGGGAGAGGGAACTGCTTTCACATAGGTGCAGTATATGAATAGGACAGATTTAACCCCAAAAGGATATAATGTTAATTTAGCCTCATCTACCACTATTGCAGTAATGCTGGAGTACCTCTTGTCTGAAGCTAAGTGAAAATTGTCTGGCTTCTAGGTTATGCCTTTTGTGACAGGAGCAGTAACTCAGCTGATGTATGGAGCATCCCACTAACTGCAGAGTGCCTTGTTGAGCTACAGCTTGGGGAGATGCAGTGTCCTTGTGTAACAGCTGACTGTCACAAAAAAAGAGAGGAAGCTTCTCGCTATTTTCTCCACTTTCTTTCCCCACTTCTGTCGTCCTGCTCTATAACTCCTTACCTCATGTTGCCCTTCCTCTAGCACATGAGCGACCCCTCTAGGCAAGCAAATTTAACATTGTGAGCTAGAAAAAAATAACCCGATGGAAAAAATGGATCAAGGAAGGATGAGAACCATATGGCTAGAACCAGGGAGGATAAGAAAAGGCAGGGGGGAGAGAGAGCAAGCTGCCCCATTTTGGTATGAGAGGGCTGTTAACATTGGCAGCTTCTTGTCAAACTTCAGCCTTAGGGTTGGCTACACAGTTAGAGGATTGAGCTCTTGATCCCAAGCTCAATCACAGCAGGCCTGCTAGCACGCAAACCTTGCAGCCACATTTGACAAGCTCCCAACCTGCCCTACTGCTTTATCAGACTTCCCGTCTGAGGGAGGAAGTGGTGACTGACAAGTCAGTAGCTGCTTAAACCTCTCAGCTGTGGCTAACCCTGCCAGCGCTCCTAGCACATCAAGACAGTGCTCAGACAGGTTAGTCAGGGCCACAGGTAAAGCTAATTTAAATTGTTGTGTTTCTAATCCCTAAATATGTAGATCCTTTTAAGGACTAGAAGGGTAGCTAAGGTAGTATAGGGACCTGGTTTCTGCACATTCAGCAGATCCAGAAAGTTCCTGTACCCTCATCCAGGAAAAATGGGGAGGCTGGTTTTTGTATCTCCAGTACAGGCAGAAAAAAATGATCCATCAGAGAAAGAGGTGTTCAGCAATGACAAACCACCGGCTGTTGTAGTTGCTGGTGCATTTGGCAATTTTTCCCTTTTCTTCTGTTGGAAAAGAAATTGGAAGCAAACCCCAGCAACACAACTGGGATATTCTACAGCAGAATGGCTTCAGGCATTCTTTCCCTGTCTGATAAGAAGCAACACCTGCCTATTGTGGGGAGGGGATCTAGCATGGATGCTGGCAATGTGTGGAAAGCCCCCGGGGAGATTCTCTTGGGCTTTTTTTTAAACATTCCTCTTTCTTCTTTGTTGCCTTGAAAATTATGAAGTTCTTGTAGACCAGCTGGCATCGTGGGGTAAGAACCACAGCACATGGCTCAGGCTGAAGGGTGCCTGTGCGTGACCGCAACTCAGTGACTCGGGTTATGAATGTTTCCTCGTTTTTTCCACAGGGCAGTGGTGCAGTGAGCTAAAGTGGCCTGGAGAGAGTACAGTGTGTGCTTGTCACAAGTGCTGCATGCAGGACTGAAAGTCCTCTTCCTAGCAGATCTTTAGTCATTAGTATGAGCCAGGTAGCTGTAGGACTTGTAGGTGAATGAAGCAGTTCCCCTGTGAAACCCCTGCATAGCTGAAATGTGGGACAATAGGGACTGGGAGAGTGCCCTGACTGTCTGGAGTTACAGCTTTACAGGGGATCTAGCTAAGAAAGCAGGGGGTCCACGCTGAAAATAAATCTGTGTGGGGAGGTGGGTTCTTTTGGTTCTTTTTGTTGGGTTTGCATGGTTTGGGGTTTTGTTGTTGTTTTTTGGGGCTTTTTTTTTGTTTGCAGGGGTTTTTTGGGTGTTTTTTTTGGTAGGCGGGCAGGAGTAAACTGGGCTGGGACTTGTCCAGTTTGTTTGCATGTTGAATGTGAGATTTGGGGAGTTGGGATAGAATGGACTGTAGATGGTAATGTTGATCTGGAGTGGAGGCCAGCAGCTGGTTTGCAGAGATTTGGGCCAGGCCAGACAGTGGCTGTATATCTATGTGAGTGGTGCATTGCAGTCCAGACAATTACAGAGAAAGACAATTGTCTGATACATTTGGGAACTGCTTGTAACAAGAACACTGCTTCATTCTCTTCAGTTGAAGGGCTGAAACAGTTGACTACTAGATCTCTGTTGGAAATGGCAACTTGCAGCTTGGAGGAGGCAAGGAGAAGCTACCTAAACCATGTCTAGGGAGTAATTCAGAACAACCCCATACTACACTACAGGTTTGGAGAAGAGTGGCTGAAGGGCTGCCTGGAGAAAAGGGACCTGCAAGTGTTGATTTATAGTCAGATAAATGCGTGCCAGCAGTGTGCCAAGGTGGCCAAGAAGGTCAATGGCATCCTGGTCTGCATGAGGGATAATTTGGCCAGCAAGATTAGGGAAGTGATCCTTCCTCTCTACTTGGTGTTAGTGAGGCTGCACCTCAAATATTGTGT
>WAAB01024664.1:182641-266267 GCA_013389865.1 Piaya cayana
CTCGGGTTATGAATGTTTCCTCGTTTTTTCCACAGGGCAGTGGTGCAGTGAGCTGAAGTGGCCTGGAGAGAGTACAGTGTGTGCTTGTCACAAGTGCCGCATGCAGGACTGAAAGTCCTCTTCCTAGCAGATCTTTAGTCATTAGTATGAGCCAGGTAGCTGTAGGTGAATGAAGCAGTTCCCCTGTGAAACCCCTGCATAGCTGAAATGTGGGACAATAGGGACTGGGAGAGTGCCCTGACTGTCTGGACTTATAACTTTACAGGGGATCTAGCTAAGAAAGTAGGGGGTCCATGCTGAAAATAAATCTGTGTGGGGAGGTGGGTTCTTTTGGTTGTTTTTTGTTGGGTTTGCATGGTTTGGGGTTTTGGTTTTTTTTGCTTTTTTTTTGTTTGCAGGGGTTTTTTGGGTGTTTTTTTTGGTAGGCGGGCAGGAGTAAACTGGGCTGGGACTTGTCCAGTTTGTTTGCATGTTGAATGTGAGATTTGGGGAGTTGGGATAGAACGGACTGTAGATGGTAATGCTGATCTGGAGTGGAGGCCAGCAGCTGGTTTGCAGAGATTTGGGCCAGGCCAGACAGTGGCTGTATATCTATGTGAGTGGTGCATCGCAGTCCAGACAATTACAGAGAAAGACAATTGTCTGATACATTTGGGAACTGCTTGTAACAAGAACACTGCTTCATTCTCTTCAGTTGAAGGGCTGAAACAGTTGACTACTAGATCTCTGTTGGAAATGGCAACTTGCAGCTTGGAGGAGGCAAGGAGAAGCTACCTAAACCATGTCTAGGGAGTAATTCAGAACAACCCCATACTACACTACAGGTTTGGAGAAGAGTGGCTGAAGGGCTGCCTGGAGAAAAGGGACCTGCAAGTGTTGATTTATAGTCAGATAACTGCGTGCCAGCAGTGTGCCAAGGTGGCCAAGAAGGTCAATGGCATCCTGGTCTGCATGAGGGATAATTTGGCCAGCAAGACTAGGGAAGTGATCCTTCCTCTCTACTTGGTGTTAGTGAGGCTGCACCTCAAATATTGTGTTCAGTTTTGTGTCTCTCACTATAAGAAGGACATAGAGATGCTGGAGTGTGTCCAGGGGAGAGCAATGAAGCTGGTGAAGGGTTTAGAGCACAAGTCTTATGAGGAGCAGCTGAGAGTGCTCAGGTTGTTTAGTCTGGAGGAAAGGAAACCGATGGGAGACCTTATTGCTCTCTACAACTACCTAAAAGGAGGATGTAGTGAGGTGGGTGTTGGTCTCTTCTCCCTGGTAACCAGTGACAGGACAGGGGGAAGTGGCCTCAAGGTGCACCAGGGAAGATACAGGATGTTTATTAGGAGGAATTTTTTACTGAAAGTGTTGTCAAGCATTGAAGCAGGCTGCCCAGGGAGGTGCTTGAGTCGCCATCCCTGGAGGTATTTAAAAGACAAGTAGATATTGTACTCGGGGACATGATCTAGTGACTGGATTGATGTTTGGACATAATGATCCTAAAGGTCTCTTCCAACCAAAACCGTTCTGTGATAAAGTGGAGCATTTTTGCAATCTCTGTAATGGTCAGTCTAGTCCTCAGAGAGATTGCCCTCTGCAACAGTCAAGATGTTGATGCCTGGACTGTGTTCTCGGTGCCGTGCTGACACGACCACAATGACCTGGAGTCACGGGTGCTTTATTACCATTTCTTGATACCACGTACAGCGTTACCCATAGCCAATTCTGCCAAGTCCAATGAATTCTGCTGTTACACATCTTGGTTTCCAAAAAGAGCATTAATACTCCTTATGTTCAGTGTGAAACATTCACCATGAATTTGTTACTCTGCACTCACGTTTTTACCCTTTTGAAATTCTTAGTTTTCCTAGGTCTGTTTGCCAGGAGTGTATGTAATAAATTACACCTTAAAATCTTGGTCTTTATGATCTGCTATTAAGATAGCCAAGGTCACAGATGGTTCCAGGGTAACTGAAGGCTTCACAGATAAAAAGAACAGCACCTTGCATTGACTCCAAAAGCAGATTGAGAAGAGGTGGATGTTCTGGAGCACTTATATAATATGTACAGCTTTGAACAGTGGGATGGGACCAGTCTTACAGAGCTCTCTTACAACTTCAGCTACTCTGTGATTATGAATTAGAAAGAAAGTTTTCTTTAAGAGGCATCTTCAAGCTTTGTGACTTAGAATTTCATTTTCATTATACTCTGTCTTTCCAGGAATAAGTATATTGTTAACTAACAATCATAGAATCATAGAATAACCAGATTGGAAGAGACCCATGGAATCATTGAGTCCAACCATTCAAACACTAAACCATGTCCCTTAGCACCTCATCCACCTGTGCCTTAAACACCTCCAGGGATGGTGACTCAACCACCTCCCTGGGCAGCCTCTGCCAGTTCCCAATGACCCTTTCTGTGAAAAAAATTTTCCTAATGTCCAGCCTAAACCTCCCCTGGTGGATCTTGAGGCCATTCCCTCTTGTCCTGCCCCCTGTCACTTGGAAGAAGAGTCCAGGTAGTTGTAGAGAGCAATGAGGTCTCCCCTCAGCCTCCTCTCCTTCAGGCTAAACAACCCCAGCTCTCTCAGCCGTTCCTCATAGGGCCTGTTCTCCAGCCCCTTCACCAGCTTCGTTGCTCTTCTCTGGACTCGCTCCAGAGCCTCAACATCCTTCTTGTGGTGAGGGGCCCAGAAATGAACACAGGATTCAAGGAGCGGTCTCACCAGTGCCGAGTACAGAGGGAGAATAACCTCCCTGGTCCTGCCGGTCACACCATTTCTGATATAAGCCAAGATGCCATTGGCCTTCTTGGCCACCTGGGCACACTGCTGGCTCATCTTCAGTCACTGTCAACCAACACCCACAGGTCCCTTTCCTCCAGGCAGCTCTCCAGCCAGGTTTCTCCCAGTCTGTAGCACTGCACAGGGTTGTTGTGCCCCAAGTGCAGGATCCAGCATTTAGCCTTGTTAAACCTCATGCCATTGGACTCAGCCCAGCGGTCCAGCCTGTTCAGATCCCTTTGGAGCCTCCCTACCCTCCAGCAGATCGACACTTCCACCCAGCTTAGTGTCATCTGCAAACTTGCTAAGGGTGCACTCAATGCCTTCATCCAGGTCATTGATGAAGACATTGAAGAGGGCTGGACCCAGCACTGAGCTCTGGGGAACAACACTTGTGACTGGCTTACCACCACTGTCTGGGCCCAGTCATCCAACCAGTTTTCCACCCAGGAGAGTGTGTGTCTGTCCAGGCCAGAGGCTGACGGTTTCCGAAGCAGAATGCTATGAGAAACTGTGTCAAAGGCTTTGCTGAAGTCCAGGAAGACCACATTCACAGCCTTTCCCTCATCCAGCAGCTGAGTCACTTTATCATAGAAGGCCATCAGGTTAGTTTCCCCACCTGCATCATTTCATACCCCTGTTGCCATCTGGATACTCAGATCACATGAAAAGCTAAATAAAGACTTCATGCCAAGTATAGGAGTTCAGTTGAAATCTGGACCCTGTATTTTGGCTGAGTGGTGAAACTCTGTGTACAAGGTACATAGTAAGAAGCATCACAAACATTTTGTTTGCTTCTGTGTCCCCTGCTGGAACTGAGGTAAGTGTCTACATTTATATGTTTCAGTAAATCTGACTGGGAAAGCTTAAAGGTATCCTCAGTAAAATTTCATAGTTGCCTCTTTGCACACTGTGCTTTGAACAATGTATTTTCCCTGATGTAAGGAAAAACACTCTGCACATGGGAGCTAAAAAGAACAACTTTATAGACAGATGCTGGGTATGGGCTTTAAAGAGAAATGTCTTATGGGGATTTGCATATGGGATTGGATCTACATGAAAAAAAAACAGTGCAAAGAGATAGATTCTGCTGTTAATCATGTTACTTTTATTTAAACAGTAAAGTGTGTTTTTAATGTAAGTGGCTTTATTAACGCTTGATGCTGAGTTTTGAACAGTATGACACCCAAACAATTGTACAAATATAATGCTCAATACACTGTTTATTGCTCACTGGTTTTGTATGAGCGTTAAAAACTGGAAATTAATATAAGAATAAATAAAGCACCCTACTATTATGCTAATAATGTGCTGATTTCATTTATTGTAGTAATATGCACAAAATTTAATTTTGCTTTTACAAGTCATTTTTCTTGTTTTCCTTATTGGAAAAAAAATATCAGATTTTATTATTTGGGCAAGGGCCAATACTTGTCTGAAAAGTAAAAACTTTAAATCACTTCCTAATTTTTTAATTTAACCTCCCACCTTACAGAACTGGCTTTTGTATCGCATGTCCCAATTTCTTTTGCTAAAGACAAAGTATTTCTGTCCTTCCTTTTGCTGTTACTAGGAAACATGCTTTGCAAGAGGACTGTTCACGTACTGCTTGAGACAAAAGACCTGACTTGATTTTTGCATCTGTGTTTTCTTCCTGTACTGACCCTGCTGCTCAAAAGATATCAAAAATGCAGAGGTATATTCACCACCTTATCTTGCATAGCTGGGGCCAGATAGGTAATCAGCATGAGGTGGAAGTTCTACAGAAGCTTGTTAAAAGCTGCTTTTAAATTCAGTGTGCCCTAAATTAGGACTTCCCAATAGTCTCTAAATATATTATATACAACTGTCCTTTTTCCTCAAGGATCTTGCATTGGCCCTTGCTGTTTCAGGGCTGAGAACAGTGATGTCCTGCTCATCCTTACAAACTTGTACACCACTAGGGTGGAAACCTGTTTGCAAAGGCTTCAAGGATTTGACAACCTGTGCTGAAGTGCTGACAAATGAAATAAACCAGAGAGATAAGGCTCTGACACCCCAGCCCCCCCAGTTTTCTTTAAATAGTTTGTTACATTCTTTTTAGAAACTATCTGAAACAATAGCAGAGGCAAAGGGTTCGGATAATTACTTTTTTTACTGTAAAGCAGATTATATAATAATTCCCTGATGATCTAATGTTTATTCTTTAAAACTAAAATGTTCTTGCAGGGTAATATTATATAAACATTACAGATAGAATCATCGAGTTTAGTGGTTATACCAAGTTTGTATTACAATCTATGACAACACCCAGCTTTAAATGAACTTTGAAACGTGAGCTGTCTTTCAATTACATAAGTTATTACAGTACTGTTTAAAGGAATCTTTTGGTTATATGCAAACACTATAAATTAGAATTTTAAAAAATAATCGTGTAAGACATGTATGGCATTGACGTAGTTTAAAAAACGGTAACTAGCCCTAAATCTGGATACTCTCAGACACAGCAAAAGCAGGTATGATCCTAATGCTGTAGAATAACATGCTGAAATTTTGACTTATTTGAAGAACCAGTGATTCTTTGTGTTCCCTCCTCCTTTTGTTTTCATGTTTAAAGAGTCTCACCATCAGTGCCCTAAGGAATGGGCCAACTTGTACTACATGTGACAAGATAATATATACTATTTTGAGTGTTGCCCTTCTAATATTAAAAGCCACCTAAATTAAGCCTCCTAAATAAATACTGGTTTAAATGAAAATCCTGAGGAATTATAATCCATTTACTTGATGGTTTTGGATAAGTGCAATTTGATGTATGCAGAATGCTGTTTCATTTAAGGTCATTCTTAGTAAGGCATATTAAAAATAAATATAAAAGTGACAACATAAAATTTAGTTTCTTGCTACAAAATCTTAGGCAAAAAATATTTTTGCATGTAGTAATGGACTTCATCCATTTGCTGGCTTACAGGAGTTAAATTTGTGCATTAAGCTTAACTGCCCTTGTCAGAACATGCCACTGTGCTATAATAGCGGTCCAAAGCTACACATTAAAGATTTTATTCCCATGTTCAAACACAGCTTGGACAAACTGCTTGAAGACTCTGTCCATGTAAGTGCACTTCCTTGGCCAAATTCCTTCCAGAAAACCAATGTGGCCTCCATACGACGTCAGGACCAAAGCAATGTTTGCATTTTGTTTGGCCGTTTCTACTGGTATGGCTAAAAAGGGAGAGGGGGGAGAAATTTTAAGTCCTCCTTCTATGAAACACCAGCCAATAAATATTTTCTCTTAAATGTTTCACATCCTATATATGAATAAATATGCAAAACATTTACATATGCTACTAACATATACATGCTGCAGGACGTAGAACCATAGCTTTGTCAAAAGCCATTTCTCTCTTCATCACTAACTCATTTTACTGGTGTGATTTTTCTGTCTGCTGTAAAAGTTTCAGAAATGCCTGGGTTTCACTTTTCTTTTGGACCTACTGATGGAACAGCACCCATGTTAATTCATACTGACATTAACATGTGAATTGTGGAAGTGAAAGGACAATCAAGCCTGTAGTTTCTAACCTGTGTTGCAATATCCAACTTTGGAAAAATGGCAACCTTAATTATGAACCCCATTCTTTTTGTAGGACACTCTAAACACAAAACCTTTAATGTCACTATAGGATAACTTACAGAAAAAAGTCTTGTCAGCTAGTATTATAGATCACCCTGGGTTATCATCATTATATATGGTTTGCCATACATTTACACCTGCACACTTAAAGCACATCACGCAAACACACTGGGAGATGGTTCTCACCCTGAGGAGATCAAAATCAAAATACGTGTGGTAAACAGAAAAAGAGGAAGAGCAAACAACTGCTCGAGGACACAGAAAGCTGCTCAGTGCCAGCCAGTAGGTTAGTGGTTCTCTGCTGAATGCTGACTGCTAGAAAACTTACTTAATTTGGAATTTAGATTACTAGACCAGATACTACTAGGATTTTTCTTTTGCTGGGTTAGTTTTTCAGCTGGATCAGCTCCCTAATCTGGCTCCTCACGCTAACACCAGTACATGAATTGCAGGAGGCCAGTCAGATGAGGACTGTGGTGAGGTGGCCCTTGCAGTGACAGCCTCCAGTTAGCTTAACGTCTTCAGTGAAAAACACCTGAGACCTCTGCTGATTTTGATAAGTGCAGGAGGGGAGGCTGCAGTGCATCTTACTTGGAATATGCACAAATGTGTGTCTAAATCAGTGCCATCACCTCCACAGTTCCCTTTATGAAAGAAAATCAAGGTCATTGCGCAGCCAGACAACAGAGAAAGGAAGACTACAGAAATGGCATTTTAGTGTGGTGAGATGGCTCTTATCATATGAACTGTCTGAGACAAAGTGGAGCTTTGCGCACCTGTGATGTTTGTGCTTTTGATACAGAAATTAAGTTACTTTAAGCAACTTCCTCTGAAATTTTAGGTACGTGAAATATACTCCCAAACAGGCAGAAACAGCAATACACTTCAGAGAAAAATGCCTTTTAAAGCTCCAGGTTCAAATAATATACTTAATGGAAGGGGGAAAAAAACCCCTTCAAGTTTATTGATTATTCTGGATTGTCAGAAAAGAACAACTACAAATGAAGATTTTAGGTCATATACTGCTAAGTTAAAAATGCCTTGGCAGTACAACACAAAGCAGCAAATCACCCGCAAGATTTCTATTGCTGCCTTATTTATTAAGATGTATTTTTTGAGAGAGACTTATAATCATATTTACTTTTTGGGGGATGGATTCAGTTGTCCACGTCTCTTTCTGACTGAACTTCCTTCAGAAATACCCTTCCCCCCATTTCTACGAGCCTGCTTTCCTTTACTCCTTTATACATTTGCTATCTCAAAGGTCATTCTGCTCAAACAGTCATTATCCATGCCTAGCACTACTTTCTTTATAGCTGAGTTCCTGACTTTCATTTAGAAGCTGGCAGACTCATTGCTGTGCACTTCAGATACTAACCTGCCTTCCTTTTCAGCAACGAGAGTAACAGCACAGAGCCAGAGAAGGACCCACAGCCCGAGTCCAAGATCTTGAGTGCAATGACTGCAGTGAACAGCTGCACGACTTTCCACCTGATCTGTAGCAGAGTCAGTGCCTTTATAAATGCTGCATTACAACATCCCTGCCCGTAACATAAGGTACTTGGCTGTGCCCTGATTGGAGCACAGACTGAGCTCCAAAGCACAATCAAGATTCTCTTGCAGAGTACCTGAGACTCTTTGCCCCCCAGTGCTATTAATTTCTTTCACTCCTTTCCTCCTTTCAAAGTTACATGCATCAAAATGGTTTATGGATTCCAGCATTTAGAAAGTGATTTTGATTCTTTACTAGGTGGAAGAAACCATGCTTCTCACTCTCTCTACAAGAAGTCCTTGGCTTTTCTTTTGTTTATCTGGAAAACTGAAAATACTATAAACAGTGCCTGTGACTTTCAAACCAATGCTGAGGCAAGACTAAAAAGAAAAGTCAATGAAATAAAAGCCTTTGGCCTGTCAGCCTTGACTGGGCAATAGACCACGCTGAAAACAAGAGATGCAGAAAACAATGTGTTATTTCCTGTAATCCAAAACACGCATTATTTTCAGACTCCAGACTTGGCAAGTACTCTTGAGTTTTGCTTCAGTCCATCTGCCCAGCAATCTCTGAACTGGCTCCCTTAGATTCTGTGGATGAACACGCTGCCATGTACAAAGACAGTCCCTACGATTCGTGTCAGCTTCTGCTGACTGCATGGGAATTTGCCCACTTAACTGTACTAAGCCTCCTCTTCTGCTCTCTGCAATGCATGGGCTGTATCGAACAGAGTCCCCACAGTGAAGTGGGGATCAGACTAAAGCCCGAGTACCCCATTCCTGCTTCAGGCAATGAATCACATTTTGTGTGGCCTCCCTGGTTGCTAAAGTGACTTTTGGATGGGCTTACATGGAAAGGTATGGTGAGGAGTGTGTGAGGAAAGACAGATTGATCTCCAAGAATAAGAGACAAACAACATGAGCACTCCATTGATCCTAATGGACTTTGTATCAGCTGCACACTGGCCTAAACCCAGCTCCTGCTTAACTAAGATTGTGCAAGAATGTGATGACTGTTCACTTCGTCAGATTGGTGTCAAAGAGCACAGAGAAATATCCTTTCTTGCCAAGAAGATGCCTTGCTGGGGTGCGTGGAAGGGAGATGACAACAAATGTCTCCTCTGCTGTGCCAGCCCAGCTGCAGAAGCCCTTACGGGTGAAATTCCCTGACACCTCTGTATACCTGTCATTCAGTGGTTGCCAGCACATGATATCTCCCAACCACTTTGCTGATAGTTATTCATTCTCAAACTGATTGGCAATACTGTGGTGGGTGCCACATGCTGCCTGCCTCTGAACAGCTACAGCAGCTCTCTCCTAGAAGCCTACCAGCACTAGGGTGCTGGCTATCTTCTGTGCCAGGCAAGGTGTCAGCTGCATACAGGTCTTTACGAATGTCATCTTCCCCATCCTGAAGTTCTCCCAATTCTAACTAACAAGCATTTACAGCAGAATTCTGCCAGGGAATTATCACAAGCTGTAGGATTGTGCTGAATACCTAGTCATTTCCTTCTACCTGCAGTGAGGATTTTTAGCAGGTGCCACAGAATCACAGAATCACTAGGTTGGAAAGGACCCACTGGATCATCGAGTCCAACCACTCTATCAAACACTAAACCATGCCCCTCAGCACCTCGTCCACCTGTCCTTTAAACACCTCCAGGGATGCTGACTCAACCACCTCCCTGGGAAGCCTGTTCCAGTGACCAGTGACTCTTTCTGTGAAATTTTTTTTTCCTGATGTCAAGCCTGAACCTCCCCTGGCGGAGCTTGAGGCCATTCCCTCTTGTCCTGCACCCTGTACTTGGGANCCATTTTTGATACAAGCCAAGATGCCATTGGCCTTCTTGGCCACCTGGGCACACTGCTGGCTCATATTCAGTCACTGTCAACCACACCCCCAGGTCCTTCTCCTCCAGGCAGCTTTCTAGACAGTCTTCTCCCAGTCTGTAGCACTGCACAGGGTTGTTGTGCCCCAAGTGCAGGAGCCAGCATTTAGCTTTGTTAAACCTCATGCCATTGGTCTTTGCCCAGTGGTCCAGCCTGTTCAGATCCCTTTTCAGAGCCTCCCTACTCTCCAGCAGATCCACACTTCCAGCTTAGTGTCATCCGTAAACCTGCCACATTTGACCTGCTGTTACCTCTCTGCTCTAAGCTCCCCTGCAGTGAGCAGCACACCTGCCCTTGGCACAGCTACTCATGGTACAGTTGAGCAACCATTTGTATGACTCCTTCCCAGCAGAGTTTCTTGCTCTGCAGCTTCTCAGGAGAGAACTGAATATGTTTCATTGCCTTCCAGTGCCAAAATGCAAATGATGCTTGGCAGTGGTGTGGTAGTGTTCTCTGGGGCTGTCTCTAGGGGCTGTTAGCCATCCACAAATAAATCCACAATGCAACAGCACTGTATGTCTTGCATTGAGCACATACATTCTAGGATACAGGATGGCATGCCAAAAGATACTTCTGCTTGATTTTGTCCACATGTAACCTTGCAGTTTTCTTTCTGCTGACCAAAATTAGTGCCACTGTTTGATCCAGCAGGAACAGACATGTTATTTGTGATCACAGAACCACAATATAAATATTGTATGTGCAGAATTACCTCATTCAAAATCCATTTGTGGTATGTTCTTTGCAACAAGTACTTTTTTTTAAAAAAAGGAACAATAGGGAAAAAAACGCACGTGAAGCAGTGTCAGTTTAAATAAGTCACTGGTGTCAGACTTTCTGTTCCGTTGTTTGATTGACTTCATAGAATCACAGCATGGTTTGGGCTGAAAGGGACCTTAAAGATCATCCAGTTCCACCCCCTCTGCCATGGGCAGGTACACCTTCCACTAGGTCAGGTTGCTGAAAGCTTCATCCAGCCTGGCCTTGGACTCCTCTGTCTGGGCGTTCCTTGGCCATTTGGTCTCTCCAGACAACTTCATTCAACTGTGCTTTTTACGTAATAGGGTGCAAAATAACACCTAAGAGCAATTACTCCAAGTTTGGATTCAGAGGGACAGAAAAGGTTCAGAGATTTCAATAAAGAGTATAACTGAGCTTCAGATGTGCTTTTTTTGGCACAGTGGCTCAGGAGGGAGCTGGCATGGTACCTAGCTTGAAGGGCAGCCTTTCAGCTTGGCCACAATGCTCACCAGTGGCAATTAGCCAGGCATTAGTATAGTGAAATTTAAGTCAGTTGCCTAATACACTGTTTAAAGTCTCTGAGGAGAAAAATGCCACTTCAGATCAAAAGTTAAACATGACACCAATAATGAGTGCTGTCATTTCATCTTCTGGATTCATTTTTGACAATTAAAAAATAAAAAGGCCCAACTTGGTTATTTTATGTATCTCCTGAAGCAATGACTTGTTCAAATTAGCTATGGTGAGAGAAGTGTCATGCAATGAAGAAAGCATTTGTTTTTTCTTAGTTAGTATTATGTGATATGAGAACTGCATTCCAGAATTAAACTACAGGTACATCAGATGCCAAGCTCAATAGGCTTTCAACAGCAACATTAGAGGAGGACTGCAAATGAATTGGTTCTTCCTAATACTGGATTGAGAGCAAAGGGACATTTTCTCAATATATTAAAAAATAATTGCTGGAAGACACAAGGGGTAGCAAAGATCTACATGAGAAGAAGGTATCGGGTAGTAAGAGGCAACAGAGACAGCACCTGTGCTTTTTAAGGACAGTCTCTCTTGTCACTTTTATGTAGTGACAAAGCAGGCTTGGGTTTGCATGCCCTAAGCTCTGCTATAGGAAGATAAATGTGTCTGGCTTTATAAGGGATATTTAAACACAAAGGAATTCTGGCACAGCTTTCTCCCTAATAAGTTTTCTAGGCCTGTTTCCCAGCTGTCAGAAACTACAGCTATGTACAACAGAGGTGGAAGGTAACTTAAAAGCTGGTAGGTATTACTGGGAGAGATGAGGCATGAAATAACCACTGCCCAAAGACAACAGAATACTGGGGTCTGGCTGAGAGGAAATTCTCTGGCTTTGAATCCATTATACAGTTGTGAGTGGAAAGTGCCGCTGGTTGCCACAGGCTTACATGGGTCCACACACTTTTAAGTCAGAAAAAAAACAAGCCAGTTGCCAGAATTAAGAGTTAACACCAGCCTTTTATGTTTGCCAACATAAAACAGTCCGCAAAAGTGTCAAGATGAACGAACTCCAGTAACTGATGGCAGTAGCCATAAATTCTAGGCTGCAAATCAGGGTGCCCTTAGCCTCCTGCCACCACAACTTTCACATTAAGGGTGCACAGTGCAAGCAAATAAAGAAGTTATGTTATGAACTGTTAATCAGCATTGTCCTGATAGTCCTTTCTAAGGTAAACTTGTCATCACAAGGGCAACCATTTGCAGCCAAAAGCACTAACTCTGTGAACAAGGAATAAACAAGACCCAAACATTTTCATGGAGAAAAGCTGGTTAGTCTCATAGCTTAAGAGAGGATGGATGGTCCTTACAGCAGACTCTAACATTTATTGTTTCAGAAGTGCTGGTGCTCTACCTCACCCTCCTCTGCGCTGCAAGGCTTCTAAGGCATTCTAACAACACGTTTGATACTTAATCTTACACATGAGACCATCCCTGTAATCCACTACTCACCAAGAACTGTGTTTCTTTCAGAAAACAACTTCAGGGAGGAGAGACCTGCTACAGCTCTACTCCAGGGGACTCACTCTTTTGGCAAGTCAAACTACCCAACCACAGCACTACTGAGGCTGTAAGAGACCTCTTGAGACCCAACCACCCCGCTCAAGCAGGTTACCTACAGCAGGCTGGCCAGGACTGCGTACAGTCAGCTTTTGAGTATCTCCATAGATGGAGAGCCCACAACCTGTCCATGACCCATTTAGAATCACAGAATCATAGAATAACCAGGTTGGAAGAGACCCACCCATCGAGTCCAACCACTTGACCTTTCCCACAGTAAAGAAGTGTTCTCTTGTGTTCAGATTGAATTTCAGGGCGTCAAGGTTGTTGGCTCTTGAGAGCTGAAGGTTATCACCTAAAATGAAGAGACAAGGGGATGGAGTACTTGCACTAGCTTTTATCTAGCTAAATAAGGTCCCAGGGTAATAGGCTGGAAAAGGTTAACTAATACTCTAGGGACAAAGGTAAGCCACCAGGTTCACTGCTGTTGTTATTTGAGCTAACTAGCTAGCTTACTCCTGCCACAGTCCTTCATGGTAGAACAGAAACCACAAACTGAGCAAAATTCTGACAAGGTATGAGGAAGAAATCTTATGCTGAGGGTGGTGAAACACTGGAACAGGTTGCAAAGAGAGGTGGTAGATGCCTCGTCCCTGGATATATTTGAGGTCAGGTTGGATGGGGCTCTGAGCAACCTGATCTGGTTGATGATGTCACTGCTCATTGCAGGGTGGTTTGATTAGATGACCTTTAAAGGTCTCTTCCAACCCAAACCATTATACATTTCTATGATTTCCAAGACATTACATACTTATAATGAAAGGAGCAACAGGCCAATTTCAAGGAAAAAAAAAGTCCCACAGATGCTAATAAATACAAAAGGACCAACTCTGTCTCCAAAAGACCTTGAACTGCAAATTGTTAAAGGTAGTTGCAGTATTCTGGAAGAATACTGCTGTGTTTGCCCAGATCTTATTTATTTTAAGCCTCTGTTTTGGCAAATGTAAGGGACAAGTAGTCTAGCTAATGCAAAGTCACTGTTTTTTCCCTCATATTAGGCAGTTGTCACCTCTTTATATTGTTCATGCATAGCATGGATGCTTTTTGTTCAAGAAGAGAAGCAATCAGACTGTCTTCTTCTAGTGTGCTCTATTGGAGTACTGATGTCACACTTGTCTCTAACAGGTTTTTGATTATAAACAGTAATAGAAGTGTGTGTGTGTTTCTCTGTGTGTTGTAAAGCTGTGCACAGATGAACTACAAATACACACTGAGCCTTTTCCAGTTCCTTCATTCTTCTCATTGCTGTTCTATTCTGTTTGCCTACTCACTTTGGTTTCTTGACTCATTCTACAAGAATCTCATTTGACTTGTGGTGGCAGAAAAAAGCTTCCCTGAAATAAAGGTGCTTAAACTTCATATTTCAAGGTGTCAGGTGTTCACTGCTGAAGACCCACCCCTCAACCAGCTGTTCATTGTTCATTGTAGTGGTTTTCCTCTACATTAGCTTTTGTTCTCCCCCTTTTCTCAGACACTATAACCAGTACACAGACTGCAGGAACACGACCATCTGTTTAAGGCAGTGAGCAACAAGGTTTTGATCTGGAGATCAAAAGCAAAATGATCATAATGATCATGTGTTTGTCAGAAAATAGGAAGGAAAGGGAAATAGTTTTCAGTTTATCTGTTACTTAGCTGATATTGTTGCTTCATCTTCTAGTTAATTCTTATTAATTTCAATGTGCTTCCATCCAGGAGCTCACTTTGTCTAATTCTCTTCCCTCACCCCAGAGATTGGCTTGTTCGGTGTGGAGAACAGAAGGCTCTGAGGAGGTCTTATAGTGACCTTCCAGTAGATTAAGGTTCTACAAGAAAGCTGGGGAGGGACTGTTCACAAAGGCTTGTAGTGACAGGATGAGGGGGAACGGGTATAAACTAGAGAGGGGCAGATTTAGACTAGACATAAGGAAGAATTTCTTCACTATAAGGGTGGTGAGGCACTGGCACAGGTTGACCAGGGAAGTAGTGGCTGCCCCATCCCTGGAGGTGTCCAAGGCCAGGTTGGACAGGGCCTCGGGCAGCCTGATCTAGTGGTACGTGTCTCTGTCCATGGCAGGAGGCTTAGAACTGGATGATCTTTAAGTTCCCTGCCAACCCAAACTATTCTACGATTCTATGATTTTTTTCACACTTTTAATTTTCAGGCACTTGAGGTGGAGCTGAAATTAATGGTTGGGGGGTTTGAGTCATCTGAAACATAAGCAACTCCCAGGCATTCATTGTAGGGACCGAGTTGAAAAATGGCAATAAAAAATCACTTGTTTTCACTTCCATTGAAGTCTGTCTACAATCCATACACCTGAATCCAAGTTCCTCATCATAGGCTGTATTTGTACTTGGTGAATAGACATGGGTGCTTCTGAGAGGGCAATGCATCTGACATCTTCCTTACATTGAGGTAATTTGCACCTTAAATGTGCATATTCCCTTCTTTTGACTACAAAGTGCCTACTAATAGCTAATGTTTGCCATCCCATTCTGTATTCTGCCCTCTGTACAAATCAGGTCTCTCCATCATCAGCTGTTTCATGTGTCTTACACTGTAAGCAAATTGCAAGGCTGATCCATCCCTGGAAGTTTTGATCCTACTACAATGTTACAAGTAACATTTAAATACACCTCCACACATAGGTCTGAGTTTATTCTCAGACCTATGTCATTTGTCTTAACAATTGCATATACAGATAAATATATTTTTAAAAGCCTAAACTTACCGTGACCTGGTGAGAAAACATCATCTACAGAGTTTAGACATAAAACTGGAATTCCTACTGACTTCAGCTTGCGACATGGGCTAGCGTCTTCATAGTAATCATCAATTGTCGGGTAGCCAAACATGACCGAAGTGAACTGCTTATCAAATTCTCTAACAGTTCTAGCCTGAAGTACAGGATTCAGATAGGGAAATACGTCAGCATTTGGAAAACAGCATCCAGTTTAACACAGAAGTAACAGTTTCACGTACCTTCATCACAAGATCCATATCAAATAATTTCTCCAACATTTGTCGATGTCTAAAAAGAGAGAAAAATTGGAAGGCTTGTTTCTTTGTATATAAACAGATGTAGAAGTCCTCTGCTTTGCAGACACATTTATAGAAATAACTCTCTAACAAGAACATGCTTGGTTTTGATTTTCTGTCACATGAAAATCTGTCTGGAAACGAAAAGCATAAGAACTGTTCATTCCTATGCAGGTACATCCAGCAACATAGTAGAAGTCTGTATAAGCTATGAGAAAGATGCCAAAGATAAGAGAGCTAAATATTTGGGAATAAAGAATACCTCCCTAATTTTATTAAGCAAAGAGTGAACAAGGCCCTTCTATGGCTTTGCAGCCAATGCTGACTTAAAAGAATCAGTATTGATACATGTATGCTGAAAGTCAATACATGCATGTCTCAAAAATGAAAAAAATCCATTCATTTAATCCATAAATATAGAAGTGTGCTGGTCTTGTGCCAAACCTCTTGAGAAGCAGAGAAATTTAGTCACATTAATGACAATTTTCCTTGCAAAGATCCTTTTGGTTTCAAAACTTGCAGAAGAATCATAGTATCATAGAATCCTAGAATGGTTTAGGTCAGAAGGGACCTTAAAGATCATCCAGTTCCAACCCCCCTGCCATGGGCAGGGACACCTCCCACTAGACTGGACTGCTCAAGGCCTCATCCAACCTGGCCTTGAACACCTCCAGGGACGGGGCATCCACAGCTTCCCTGGGCAGCCTGTGCCAGGGCCTCACCACCCTCATCTCTGCACACAGAACAGGCATGTGAGATGCCGTTAAAGCTTTAATCTTGCCAGTATTATTATACCCACTGTAGATCTCATGCTAACATCCTTCCACCTTGCTAAACAGCTTAGAAGGCAACTCACCTGCTGATAGAGGATTGTAGACAAGTAGTCAAGTAATAGTTGAAAAGAAGCCAGTTTAGTGGCTTCTCCAGAGATTCTACAGATTCAAAAACATTCCAACCCGCAGAGAAAATTGCAGCTGCCATTAAAGGAGTGTCTCTGCCAGTTTTGCCCAGGTAATTTAAAAGAAGCATGCTACAAACAGAAATGAAAAACAGAAACATATATATATATACACACACTATCAAATTGTTTGCTTCAATTTAAGGCAAATACAACAATCAGCTAGCTTTTTGTCTATTTTTCAATAGTTTCCTGTACCAGTCCCACCATTGTTCCTAATACTTCTGACAGGTAGTCAATGTGGTCAATGTATGACCTGTGAAGTTTGCTTTCTCTCCCTACTGTCAGAGAGGAACTGAGTACACTGTGTAGGACGTGGGTAGGAGTGCATTTAGAAATAAATAGAGATGTACTAGTCCTATTTATATCACTAAAAGGAAGGAAAAGGTCAAATAAATGTATGTTACTCATAGAACAGGTATTCCCAAGTTGTTAGCAAGCTTTATTGTTTTACAAGCTCTTGGTTTTCCTGATCTGATAAACCTGATCAGCATGCCTGGCACGCCTGCCTCACCACGAACCTGGTTTTTGAGTTGAAGGGAATGCCTTTACCTCACCTCACACATATGTGAGGACACAGCCGTTCTTTAACATGAAGTATGTAAAGAATGAAGTGCTGGACAATGAATAAAACTTGTGAAATCCAGTTATGTGCCAAATAAATGGCTTAAGCCCTGCCTTTCTGACCAATCACAACTTAGGAGTCTCTGCTGATGATGTATAGTTGAGTCAAAAAATTGGGAGAGCTCACCAATACCTGATCCTTCAAACACAGAAAAATTAAAATGGCAGGAAGAGTGAAAGAAAAATACTAATAGAAAAGTTGTGGAGTCTTACTTTACTGCCTGAGGCCCAAAAGTTTCTAACCAGAATTTTAATACCAAACCTTTAATTCAAAAACATTACAAGTTCTACAGTTTAATATAGCTCCCTGGACTGCCAGCACTCTGTACCTTGGCATCATCAACCACACTTCAAGCGACAGGCACCTTTAGAGACAAGACATTGTGAACCTGCCTGCCACCACAGAGACTATGACTGTGCACCAGCTACCAGATCACTGGACAGCAGCGCAAAAGGGAAACCAGGCTTTGGTATTACCAAAGACTTGCCAGTTGGTAGGAACCAGCAAGAAAAGCAAACAGCATTTGGGAGTGGGCTCCTGCCATCAGCTCATATGGCTGAACCTGATGAGGTGAGTCACCTGTGGCACATATAGGAGTGAGGTCACGTGTTTGCTCTCACCCAGAGAAAAGGAGGAACCTGAGAGTCACCCAGTCACTGGAAGAACACTGAACCATAAACCAATGAAAATAAAGTTGTGGTAGTAGAAGAAGCCACTGCTCTAAAAGAATTCACACAATCTGTGCGGTAGAGAGAAGGTCTAGGAATCTTTGTGTTAAAAAACAAAGTCCCTTTGCAAAATAATACATACTGAAGATCAATAGACCAAGTGGGCTTTCATTTACACTTTCACAAAGCAAACGTCAATTTTTATTCTTAATTGGGCAACTGTGTTCTGTACAGATTAACTGCCTATTTGAAAAATGTTGAAAAAGGACAGATAATAAAAACTACTGTAAGACTAAGACAAGTGGATGATTTCACAATATGCCCCTGGTGAGATCTCTGCTCCTGCTTAATTTTAAACGTGCAAGTGCTCCAATTAATTTTGAAGCACAGAAACAGTCCCCTTGCGGATGATAGAAGACTTTTCCAGTTTTCTGTACAATTAAGTATATGCTTTCTCTTTGAGGTTTAATACTCTAAAAACATATTGGAGGAGCAAGCTGGACCATCTTGCCTAATTTCACCCAGAATTGGTAGGGAGGTAAAAACCAGGAACACAACACAAATTCCCTGTGCCACACTAACGGGCTTTGCCACTATTTACAATACCACAGCTAGGTTAAGACAAGGGCAGAACCAGCACTAAGGGACAAACTTGCCTTCTGCACCACTCACAGAATGGCTACCTTCTCCTGCACCTTCAGCCCTGAAAACGTGGTGCTTCACCTACTACAACCTGGCCCTCTTAGTTCTAGCCTAATGGTGCACCACACATTAAGCTACTGACAAAGAACTACTGTGCTTTAACTCTGCACGTCGTCATTAAAACAGGCCTGGACTGAAGATGCTTCTTCGGCATTCACCACTGCCAATTAAATGTGGTTTTATATATGCATCATTTTATTCCATGGAGGTGATTCTGCTCCTCTGCTCTGCTCTCGTGAGACCCCACCTGGAGTACTGCATTCAGTTCTGGAGCCGTCTGCACAGGAAGGACATGGATCTGTTAGAGTGGGTCCAGGGGAGGGATACAAAGATGATCAGAAATGCTAAGATTATTTGATGGTGGATTTTTAAGCTCAAAAATTAGCATGGAAGGTAAGCACCAGAAGTACAATATTGAACTTGAGGAGAGTTGCTTTAATTCTGTTAGGGACCCAGTTGGCAGGATTCCATGTGAGATGTCCATAATGGGCACAGTCTGGGAGCATCATTTGACTTTAAAGATAATTGATCATAAAGCACAAGTATAGTACATTCTGATGTGCAAGGGACTTCAGCAAGAGTGGTAGAAGACCACATGAAGGCAAAAAAAAATACTCCTGACTGAATTCAAGAAGGAAGTGTTCTGAAGGTGGAAGCGGGTTGGGATGCCTGGGAGAAACAGTCATTGCCCAAGCATTCAGGAATGCGGCTAGGACGCCTCCCAGGTCCCTGTGCCTCTCAGCATTCTCAGGTGCCTGTGTCTAGCAGCAGAGTATGGAAAGGGAATTATTACTCATGGCAGAGGAAGATCAAGTTAGGGTCCAGTTATGTAAACTGGACATAGGTATGTCAATGGGACCAATGAGGTACACCAAAGCTGCAGAGGGAAGCAGACACAGTCTCCGTGAGACTCCTCTCTACAAGTTTTGAAAGGCTGCGGCAATTGTGGGATATTACTCATGCTTGCAAAAAGGCACCCACCTACAAGAATGGTGAGGAGGAGGAAATACAGGCTGGTCAGCCTAACCTCAACACTTTGGGAATATCCTCTGGAAGCTACTTCCAAGCACATAAAGGTAAAGGAGGTGCCTGATAACAGCGAGCGTGGATTTACCAAGGTTGAAGAAAATCTGATTGCCTTTTCTAATGAGTTAACTGCCTCCACTGATCAGGGGAAAGGAGTGGGTGTTTCTTATTTTGACATGAGTAAGGCTTTTTACAGTTTTCCATGGTCTCCACATAGCCAGATGGGAAGAACACAGTTTGGATAGGTGAATTGAAATGTGGGTGGAAAATTGACTAGAACGCTAGGCTCAGAAGTCATGATTAGGAGCTTGAAGTCCAACTGGAATGGTGGGACCAGTTACTAGTAGTGTTCCTCATGGGGTCAATACTATGTGAGGTCTTCATTAAATGGATGATGCAACGGAATGCAGACTTGGTAAGCTTGCAGGTCCAATTGTGGGGAGTGGCTGTGAACTGGAAGACAGGGACCTCAATAGATGGGAGAAACAGGCTGCCATAAACCTAAAGAAGTTCAACCAAGGCAAATGCAAAGTCCTGCACCTAAGATAGATGATGACTGGACAGAGAACAGCTCTGCTGAAAAAGACGTTGGCAAACTGAACATGATTTAGCAATGCACCCTCGCAGCAATGAAGACAGCTAGTGACTTACTGTGCTTTGTTAGTAAGAGCAAAATAAGCAATCTAAGGAAGAGATTATTTTCCCGTATTTAGCGCTTAGGAGATTGCATCTGGAGCACTATGCCAAATGTTGGGCTTCTCAGCGAGGTAGACACTGATATACTGGAAGGATTTCTGTGTCCTCATACTGAAGACACTGGAAAAATCCCAGCAACTTGAATGGAAAAATGTTGGCCTGATTTAAAAGGCTTCCAACTTACTTGTTTTGATTATCAATAACTACATTGCTTGAACAAATGTGTATTTATTCAAAGCTCCTATAAGTGTTAGTAGAGTAATATCAATATACAAGGCTATATCTGCCCACCCTCTATAAAATGTTCCAGAAAGAATGGAAGTCTCAGGAAGTTACCACTGTGTCTGCAGTATTTCTAGCTGAAGTTCTCCTCTCCTACGATTTTTGTTCAAGAGGCTGTCTGAACATTTCTCCCAGATTCTAGCAGTGGTTTTCCTAAGAAACTGTGCTGTCATTGTCTGTTCTAGCTTTCTGGAGAGAAGCCAGGACACAGCAAGTCTTAATACCACATGCTGTATCAACCCATACTGGCTTCAACAACAATACTACTTGCTCCTGAGCCAGACAGAGCAAATACCCACATCTCTTCCAGCTCAACTTACCCACACACTGCAAAATCCAAATAAAGAGAAGATCAATCTTGTAATTTCCAGATTGTTGCTAAGAAACATGGTACATTAGCTCTAGTTCCTATTTTTTATCACTCTCATCTAAAGACAGCCTCTGTATTTTTCAAGGATTGTATGGCCCACCTGTCTGGTTGTCAATCTATCTGTCAGTGTTTCCTGTCTTTCTCCACCCCCATCAACTTTTGAACCTTTAGCCAGTTTTCACCTTTGGAATGGAAACACATCAGGCCAATTTTAATCCTGACAGAGAGCTAAAAGCCTCAAAGATAGGAAGTTCCTAAAAGTCTCCTGAATATTGACTGTTGGAGACAGACACAAGTTCATTGCAGTTTAGTAAGCAATGCAAGTACTGCAGAGCAATAATTTACCATCAGCCTTATTTCACAATCACGGTTAAGCTGAGACTTGCATTAGGTAATACCTTACCCTCCCATAGAAACACCGGCTGCTGTGAACGGTGCCGAGGGGTGCAAGCTGTGTATGTGATGAATAACAGCCTCTAAATCCTCTGTGTTCGCTGCACAGTAAGTCCTTGGTGTCTGCAAGGAGTCAGAGGGAAAAATGCCATCATAAGCTTTTGTATTATCCTTTAAGGACAAAGCAAACTGAACAGTGGATCATTTATATAACAAGATAAATTTAGCCTTTATGGTGAAACTGTGCTAAATGGCAAATATAAACCCAGAGTGTTCCATGAGGAGGTGGAGGAAGGAGTTATACTTGTTATCATTGCAAAATAAAACAGGTGACAAATATTTTGGCACCTGAAACTTCCAGGTCTTCAGACAAAATCTGAACACAAAGTGATGAGCTAAACTAGGCAGAACTCAATCAGAGCTAGAGAGTCACAGGTGTTTTAAAATACCCCGAGGAAATGGAAATACATCACAAAGGCTGTGATTTGCAGAAAATAAAGTTATGACAATGTAACCATCTTCATCCGCACTCAGATGCAAAAGAAAATATTACATTTCAAATTCTGCCAACTGGCATTTGAAAAGTAGCCAGTATTTGCATTCTACACAAATAGATAATTCAGCAGTGCCCTTTACCTAATTTATCGAAATACTCTACTAACTAAAGCAATGACACAAATATATTATCCCTTCTCTATCTACCAGCACTGTCTCTTCAAATCTTGAACTGAGACTTGGAATTAAGACTTGGATAACCCATTCCTTGCTTTTGCAGGATAAGCACAGCTTCTGAGCCTCACCTGGAGCAGCAGGAGGGAGATCAGTGCTTTTAGATATAACAAGAATCACAGTAAAATACAGGGGGTTGTAATGGTGTTCTCTAGATTTTATTCACAGCAAATGAGAGCTTTTAACTATACAGTTGCTACTTACGTGTTAGTGACCTTGACTTAACTGTAGGTAGTGGCTGGCCTGCCAAAATTCAGTATAAGCATTAAAACTAAACATAAAAATACTTACTTATGAGTTAATTGAACCTATTTGCTGCCTGAAGCAACAGCGTATTTTAAGGGCATATTTTTAAAGTTACTTTCCATTAAATAGCCTGGATATTTGTGGGTGATTTTAGTAAGCCTAATTAGATGAAACTAATTACTTAAAGTACATTTAACAAGAATATTGAAATGCTGAAGTCAAACATTAAAAAAAAGGAAAGAAAAGCTAAATCTGGATAATTAAAATGGAAGTGTTTTTCATTTCCATTTATGTTGCTTTTCCAGTTGCTATCCATGTGAATCACTCTTCACTCTATTCATTATAAACAGTGTGAATGTGTTTTATCTTAATTAAGTTGTCAACTTTACAAGGAAAAATAAAATATTTTTGGCAACTGGGGCCTAATGTATTCTAAGTGAAAGTGTATTTGGTTAAAAGTTTATAAAACTACAGAGATGTGCTGCATTGTGATTTCAGGTAATTCATGACACTTTCATGTCTGCCTGTCTACTCATTGTATGAAGATATTTTAAAACATCATCTTAGCTCACACTGGCTGTGGTCAACCTCATATTTGATAACAATAATTTACACTGAATTTCAATAACAAATGAGAACATAATTTTAAAACTGATTCTTTAAATACTGTATTTATTTGGTGTAAATTTGAGTCCATCTTTAAAAAGACTAGAAAAAAGAACTACTTGCATGACTAATTTCTGTTGTGGTGCTCAACTGTGCGTCAAACTCATTAACTACGGATTTTATATTAAAATGTAGAAACCTCTTTGCAGAAAATGTGATAATTTCAGCTGGTTTGCTTCACAGTAAGATCTTATAAAGCTTAAAGATGTAAATCCGATTACAGTAAAATACACACAATGCATCCAAACAAGAGATCTTTTCTCCTAATGATTCAAAAATTCATCAATAAGGACTTTGTGTGTCACAAAACTGCTTTGTGGGTCCATCTCCCAAAGTATGCAGAAAACTACTCTTAACATGGCAATATTTGCATTGAAATGCTTTATCTGATTATAGGAAAACATTCTGGGCTTTTGAAAGTTTGAATCCAGGGGATTAAAAAATGCAAAACAATACCGAGTATTATGCACATTCATTCCAGCTGCAGAACTGTCAACAAAACGCATGTGAAGAAACAAAGCTTATTCAGCAATATTTCATCATGCCTTGCCCCTGGCTGCAGAAAACATTCAGCTTCAAGACTTTCTCATTTGTGGAATTGCCAATTCTTTCTAAGCAAACACGATATGTCTGTTGTAAAGACACAAAATGTCTTTTGTCACTGAGTTTGTGTCATAATTGCTGAGAAAATTACAAGAACACGTTTAACTTTCAGGATATGGCTATCATTCATTAACTCATCAGCAGATAATACAGATCCATTTTAACAGCACAACTCTTTAAACCACATCAAAGTCTATTTTAAACTTATATCAGCAACTGGGAAAGTAATTATGATTGTTTATATTTGGATTTCTATGTTAAAACAACTAGAGAAAATTCCATTGGTTTAGCAGAATTCCTTGGATCTGTGCATTTTAGATACTGTAGTATTTTTGGAAAGAAATGGGCAAGGATTGTTCATTTTAGTATTAGAAGTGTGTCAGCTGGGATAGAATTAATTTCCTCCCTAGTATCTGGTATAGTGCTATGGTTTGGATTTAGGATGAGAATAACGTTGACAACACACTGAGTTTTAGCTGTTGCTGAGCAGTGCTTACATGAAGTCAAGGACTTCTCAGCTTCTCACCCTGCCCTGCCAGTGAGAAGGCTGGGGGTGCATGGGAAGCTAGTGGGGACACAGCTGGGACAGGTGACCCCACGCAGCCAAAGGGATGTTTCACACCATACGATGTCACGCTGTGTATATAAACAAGGGACAGCTGGCCAGGGGTGCTGATTGGGAACCAGCTGGGCATCAGTCAACTGTTTTGCATTTGCATCACTCGTCTTTCTTGGGGTTTACCTCTTTCTCTTTTTTGTTATTTTCCTTTTCATTACAATTTATTATTAATAATAGATATTGGTTATTAAACTATTCTTATCTCAACCCACAATTTGCCTCATTTTTACTTTTCCTGTTCTCTCCCCCATTCCACCAGGAGCCAGGAAGGTAGTGACCAGCTGCATGATGCTTAATTGCTGGCTGGGGTTAANCCACGCAGCCAAAGGGATGTTTCACACCATACGATGTCACGCTGTGTATATAAACGAGGGACAGCTGGCCAGGGGTGCTGCTTGGGAACCAGCTGGGCATCAGTCAACTGTTTTGCATTTGCATCACTCGTCTTTCTTGGGGTTTACCTCTTTCTCTCTCTTTTTTTGTTATTTTCCTTTCCATTACAATTTATTATTAATAATAGATTTTGGTTATTAAACTGTTCTTATCTCAACCCACAATTTGCCTCATTTTTACTTTTCCTGTTCTCTCCCCCATTCCACCAGGAGCCAGGAAGGTAGTGACCAGCTGCATGATGCTTAATTGCTGGCTGGGGTTAAATCACTACAAGATATGAAGAATTAAAATTATTTCCTAATTTGAAATATTTACAAAAACTGTGTTTTGGCCAGTTGGCCTCTTAGAATTTTCAAATAAAAGATGAATATTGGCACATGATTGATCCACCAGATGACCAGATTCTCCTCTCTGCATTTTCAACAGATGCTGTGAGTTTCTCTCATTTAAATCCAGCTGTACAAATAGACAAAAATGAATCCATATTTAATTTATACTGCTTATATATGAGAGATGTTTATCTTAAAAGTCATCCTTACCAATAGCTCCTCACCAGCAGTTCCCCGATTGTTAAAAACCACACATCTAGAAATTGAGAAAGTAAATTCAGTTACGCACGTTGTACATTTCACTAGAAAAGGCAACTAAAACACAAATGAAACTGAAAACACATAAAGAAAAATGAGCCAAATCTATGAATAAATCCAGTACATAAATACCTACAGTTCTATGGATCCTAAAGTCTGACCTGTGTGGAACAACTTTTATACCAAAACAGAGTTCACTGAGGTCAGTGGGACTCTCTATGAGCTCCGCGATTTGTTGGTTGAGTTTGGGTTGCAGGATGAGAGCCAGAGAGGTTCCCTGAAGCCACAGGGGGGTTGCCTGAAGATGGCACAAGCATCTTGTTCTGCCTGCACTCTGAGCTGGCCAAGTTTGAGCTATAAACTCTGCCCATGCAGGGCTGAGCCTAAAGCAGAGCTCTGAAAGAGAACGTCAGAGATCCACGTGTGGACATCCTCCAAAGCTACATAACTGTAGTAAATAGCAAGTAATGTGCCAAATCAAAATTATAACGACAGCTGCATCTCAGCTGTAGGTTCTTGGGGATGGGAATGTTTTTTGTCTGGACTAGCAGAAATTTCTCTTCTCTCTGAGCTTGTGAGGTCACTGAATTTTCGAGCACCATTGCCTTGATTTAGGATCTATGTTTTTTAATAAATCTTATTTTTCTGTTCTTGTCTACCATCTTGCTGTAATAATTCTGTTAAATAAAAGATACGCATTTCAGATGGGATAAAGACAAAAAAAATACTTATACCAAGTATTTCTCAGATGCTGCTGTTTAAAGAAAAAAAAATTAGCATTTTATAGAAATCTGACCTAAAGCTCTACTTTTTAATGCTCTGCCTTCTTTTCTTAGGTGATCAAATGCAGATATTTCTCTCAAGAATACTCAAAAAATTAATAGTAAGAAGTTGATGATCTGAGGGCTTTCCTGATTTTTTACTGGTAAATTTTACAGTGATTTTAAAAGTACTGTGACCAGTTAAAGTGCTACTTTGCTTTCATCATTTAGTAAAGCAGTTTTCCAAACCTCTAAACAGAGAGCAAATAGCCAGACACGTACATAAGCGCTCACACAGAGATATTTGAAGAACTTATAGTCAGTACTAGAAGCCAATTTGCAAAGACAAAATGTAATACTCCAAATACAGATCCTGGAACAATGACAAAGTATTTTAAAGCACAGTAGCAGCAATTTGATTGCATAAAGGAATCTACTCATTGACTAATCTACTTATTTTACCCAACTCTGACCAGAAGCCTTAATAACAAACCTAAATTAAGCGGTGACAATTAAGAGGTGACAAACCTCTTCCTTAACTACCACCACTCAGAGCAGGCTAGCTCCCCTTTCTGCACTCATGTATTTGAGGCTTCCGAATCAAGCAATCTTGGCATTCAGAAGCTGACCTCCCCTGAGGCCTGCTGCCAGCAACCCGTCCACATGAGTCTTCTCAGAGCTGAATACAAACCCCTTCACTAGAAAGTGCAAAGGTAACACAAATACTGATATCGTAGTACAAGAAGCAGCAGCAAAGGCCTGTGAAGACTTCTCTCACTTTCACTGCAGTCTCTGGGGCAAGCCTGTAGATATTAAAACTGCCTTTCCGAACATACTGACTGTTACATAATTCTACTGTCATTATAACTAATAATACTTCCTTACATAAACTAACATCTCATTTGCCTAAGGAAGGTAACTTACACATATACATAATTACATTTAATGTCACTAGAAGTTAAACATTAGCAATGAAATACAACTGCACCTATATCCCAGGGTTTTGCTTTGGTGGATCATATGAAGAATGTAGGATTCCTTGCTTGTTCCTGTCAGGCCAGGCAATAACAGGACAGTGGGTCTTGTGCTGGCATCCGGATAGTATAAGCTGTCATTATTATCAAACCAATCCAACGAAATCTGTCCTCCATCTGCTGTTTTAATGAGCTCGCTGAAAGGCACATTTCAAGACAACACTGATTAGATTGAAAAATATATGCACTTATGCATCATAGAATCATAGAATGGTTTGGGTTCAAAGAGACCCCTAAAGATCTTCCAATTCCAACCTCGCTGCCATGGGGACGGACACGTTCCGCTAGATCAGGTTGCTCAGAGCCCCATGCAGCCTGGCCTTGAACACTTCCAAGGATGGGGCATCCACAGCTTCCCTCAGCAACCTCTGCCAGAGCCTCACCATCCTCATTGTGAAGAATTTCTCCCTAATGTCCAATGTAAATCTTCCCCCCTCCAATTTAAAGCCATTATCTCCACAAACTTTACTAGAATGTGCTCTTAAAACATATCTCTTAAGAATGCAGGACTTGTGACAATATCCCAAGAAGCTAAGCATGCATTAAACAATGAAAAGCGGGTTTCAGCCTTTTTTTTTTTAAATATACAGCATCTTCCCTCTTTTCTGGCAATGAAGATCTTGTACAAGAGAGTTGGTATGGGAACTACCAAAATTTAAACCCTATCTTGCATCTGATTTTTCATTTGTAAGTCTTGATAGCACCTACTCGGGATTTTAAAGCTTGTCAGCCTTATTGGACTCACTAGCTCAGCTTTGCCCTTTTTCAGTACTGGGAAGTAGATGCAATGCTGGTGTGTACTGCCAACACAATCTCAAATGGTACAAAATAAGCATTGACCCATGGAACTATGTTTCTTCCCTTGCAAACCTCCAAACAGAGGGTACACAAGAAGGGCTAGAAAAAGTGAACATGGCTATGCCACTGAAATGTTTCCTAGTTACTAAAACTAAGGGAAGCTGCTAAATGCTAAATCTATTCTACCATGCAAACAGAGCTGAAACAACTTGTGCTGCATCCAGGTTCCGGCACATAAAAGTACTTTTCCTTAGGTCTTGTGCCAAATGCCTCATTTGCCAGACTAAGTCTCATTTCTGTGTGAGAGAGATCAGCTGAGGACAAACAATAAAGACAGTATTTTTTCCCTCTTAGAATTTAGGTAACAAAGAACACAAGACAAACCCCACAGGTAAAAAACACTCTGAAAATCATAGAAGTTTTACACATTCAAAACAAGGCTGAATGTGGCCATGCTGTGGTTAAGGTTGAACATGTTGGTTCAATGGACAGATATGGGGATATTTGACACATCAGATGATTCTGCTGCTATCCAGAGGGACGTCAACAGGCTGGAGAAATGAGTTGACAGGAACTTGATGAAGTTCAGTGAGGGGAAGTGCAAAGTCCTGCAATGAGGAAGGAACAACCCCCTGTACCAATACAGGCACAGGGCTGCTGGAAAGCAGCTTGGCAAAAAAGGACATGGGGCTCCTGGTGAGCACCACGTTGAAGAGGAGCCACCAACATACCTCTGCAGGATAGAAGGCCAACAGCCTCCTGGGCTGCATTAGGAGGAATATTACCAGCAGGGCAAGGAATGTTATTCTTCCCCTCTATTCAGCATTGGTGAGGCCACAGCTGAAGTATTGTGTCCATTTCATAGCTCCCCGCTACAAGGGAGACACGGACCTACTGGAGAGTCCAGCAAAGGGCTCGGAAGATAATGAAGGCACAGGAGCATCTCTGTGAGGAAAGGCTGAGAGAGCTGGGACTGATCAGCTTAGAGAAGAAAAGGCTTGGGGGAATCTTATCAATGTGCCTGAATACCTGAAGGGAGGGTGAAAAGAGCCAGGCTCTTGTCAGTGGTGCCCACTGATGGGATCAGAGGCAATGGGCACACACTGAAACACAGGAGGCTCCCTCTGAACATCAGGAAACAATTTTTCACAGTGAGGGTGACTGGCACAGGTTGCCCACAGAGGCTTTGGAGTCACCATCCTTAGGGATATTCAAAAGGTGTCTCAATACGGACTATGACAACTGGTTCTAGGTGGCCCTGTGTAAGCAGGGGAATAGGATGTATTAGGTGACCTCCAGAGGTCTGTCCCAACCTCAACCATTGTGTGATCCTGTAAACACCCACCCACATCAGCTCCTATACTGTAAGCAATATTTCAGTGCTCCATGACTCTCTGAAGTTAAAATAGGATCATTTGGGAACCTTGACTTTTTAAACCTAACGTATATTGAATCCACAACAGAGATGGTTCCAAGCCTAGGATGGAGTTGTAGAAGTGGGCATAACACACAAAAAAAATGAGCACAAGCTTGAGCAATGACTGTAGCTGTGGTACAACTGGAGTAAGGTAAATACTGGCTACCAAATCGATTACTTTCCAGAATAAAGGTACTTACTTTCTGTACTGTACTTGGGGTCTAGAAGTGATAAAGGGACGCAGGAGCGTCTGCACTCGACCTTCCCAGCACCAAATCGTGGGATAGTAAGTTTCTGTCACAACAGGGCAATATTCCTCAAGAAAGCGGCAAAAACGGTCGTTGCTGGCCACCAGCTGGGGTTTCTAGGAAGAGAGACTACAGTCAGGCATGGGCATTCATATAAAACAAACTAACAAAGGAAGAAAGAAAAAAATGAAAGCTTGTTTAAATCCTCTCCCAGTGAACTGATTTATTTCATATAATCATTTTCAGTAAAGAGATAAGTAAGCCAGACCTGAGCAAAATGCCAAAATACCCAACTGAAAGGTGAAAGCCACTAAACATAATGAATTCCTTACCTATTTCTTGTAATATACTCTTCTAGCTTCACTTTTCCCAGTGCTGTAGCGTTCACTGACAAACTGAAACCTTCCTGTCTCACAGTAAGCAAGAAAGATTCTACCGAACCCATGATGCACAGAAATGATGCTTCATCTGCATACTTTGTGCACCTGCAGTACCTATTTTTACCTGGTAGGACACTTCTCCTCCCATCGCACACCACAGCCACGGTGGTCATTAATCTCTAACGATGCTCTGCATAAAAATATTTTTCTTACAGCACCTGTTTGTATGCCAATCACCTGCAAACCCCTGTGTACCAAACATCTTGCATTTCAGCAACCACATTTCTTAGATGTTCCTTTCCTGCTGACTCTCCAACATCCAAGCATTAAACAGGACAATGGCAGATGCTTTGAAGAAAACCATTACACATACAAAGCACTGGTACATCCTCCTGACCCCACATTTTTCTTCTCTGACCAAAATCAAGAGCCCTCTTCTCAATGAAGAGGAAGGTTGTGTTCTCACTTCTGTGAAGTGCTGTGGCAACACACATGTCCTCAACAGCCATAAATCTTTTGATAGGCGTATTTCCAGTTGCTTAAGCATTCAACGAGGTGCTGCTTTAGATCAGATCGCAGGCTTGCCGTATCCAAGTCATTTGCAAATGCCTAATTCATTTGTGAAACCACCACTGATGAGATGTACAGAGTTTCTGAGCCCCCGAAAGTGCTGTGATAGCAGCTCCAAAGGTGTTCACGATGGGACCATAGGCAGACACAGGGCAGCAAACCACTTTTATTCCCTGCCCCGCAGTGAAACCAGTGAACAGGTCAGGGTTTGTTCATAGAATCATAGAACAGTTAAGGTTGGAAAAGATCTCTGCCTAAGAGAATCAAGACCAGTCATCAACACAACCCCACTGTGCCTACAAAACCACGTCCCAAGGTGCCACATCTACATGTGTTTTTAACATCCCCAGGGAAGGAGGACACTCCACCACTTCCCTGGGCAGCCTCTTCCAGCACTTCACTGTTGGGACGGATTTTTTTCCTGATATCCAATCTAAACTTCCCCTGGTGCAACTTGAGGCCATTTCCCTCTTGTCCTAAAGTCTTGTCCTGTGGTGGAGGGAGGCTCCCCACCCTCCTTTCAAACCCATCACCCCAGATGAGCTCTCCCTGTGCAGGACGGCATTCCAAGGATCCCAACAGATCAAAGCTCCTTCTCTCTCTGTCCAGGCAGGACCAGGCAGGCGCTCCCCCAGGAGCGGGGGCAAAGCCAGGAGATGCCTTAGTAATTCGCAGGTATGGGGCAAGGTGGGGGACACAGAGCTGGCCCCAAGGGGGTTCAGCCACCGGGACCTCAGAGCGGCACTGGCAGAGGGAGGACGGGAGGACACCTGTGGGGCACTGTCTGCCTCCCCTGGGAGGGGTGTGTGGATGTGACTTTGTCGGGATGGGTGTCCCCTTGTCGAGATGGGCGTGCCTTTGGTGTCACCTTGTCGCAATTGGTGTCCCCTTGTCAGGATGGGATGTCCCCTTGTCGAGATGGGTGCCCCCTCGGTGTTCCTATGTCAGGATGGGTGTCCCCTTGTTGGGATGAGATGTCCCCACCCCTTGCCGTGGGCGGGATGGGATGACCCCTTGTTAAGATAGGTGTCCCCTTGGTGTACCTTTGTCGCAATGGGACGTCCCCTTGTCAAGATGTCCCCTTCGTGTCCCCTTGTCAGGCCGGGTTGTCCCCTCATCGGGACAGGTGTCCCCACGTCGGGACGAGCGTCCCCGAGTCGTGCTGGATGTCCCTGTGCCGGGACGGGGGTGTGTTCCCTCCACAAGACGGGCGTCCCCATATCACGCGGGGTGTCCCCCTTCTCGCGGCGGGGACAGGTGTCCCTGTGCCGGTGCCCCTCGTCCCCGCCGCCCTCCCGCTCACCTTGGCGATGCTGCTCAGGTAGTAGCAGGCGTAGGCGACGCCGAAGCCCAGCACAAGGGACAAGCCCACGCCGGAGCCGAGAAGCCCCACGCGCACCTGACTCTCCAGGTACAGCGACAGCTCCCTGGTCAGCACCTGCCAGTCCATGGCCCCGCGGTGCCGCCGGGCCGGGCGGGGGGGCGAGGAGGGGGAGGAGGAGAGGGAGGAGGAGAGGGAGGAGGAGAGGGAGGAGGAGAGGGAGGAGGATCCACCTCCCTCCGGCTGCAGAACCGCCCCGACCGCCCGCGGCGCGCAGCGATGGCGCCCGGCGGGCCCCGCGCTGAGGGGAGGGCGGCCCGGAGGCGGCGTCACAGAGCGGTTTGGATGGACGGGACCTGAAAGCCCATCCAGTCCCACCCCTTGCCGTGGGCTGGGAAACCTCCCACCGGATCAGGCTGCCCTAAGCCCCATCCCACCTGGCTTAAACACCTCCAGAGATGGGGCATCTTCCCTGGGCAGCCTGTGCCAGTGCCTCATCGCTCTCACCGTGAAAAAATTCTTCCTTGTGTCCAGTCTAAATCTGCCCCTGTCCAGTTCATACTCCTTTCCCCTTGTCCTATCACCATAAGCGTTTACAAACAGTCCTGCCCCAGCTTTCCTGCAGCCCCTTCAGGTACTGGAAGGTCGCTACAAGGTCTCCTCTGAGCCTTCTCCAGCCTGAACAAGTCCAACTGTCTCAGCCCGTCCTCATATGGGAGGTGCTCCAGCCCTCTGATAATCCTTGTAACCCTCCTCTGGACCCATTCCAACAGTTCCATATCCTTCTTATGTTGAGGATTCCAGAACTGGACACAGTACTCCAGATGAGGTCTCACAAGAGAGGAATAGAAGGGCAGAATCACCTCCCTCACCCTGTTGGCCACACTTCTTTTGATGCAGCCCAGGACACGGTTGGCCTTCTGGGCTGTGAGCACACATTGCCAGCTCATGTCAAGCTTCTTATCAACCAGCACCCCCAAGTCTTTTTCTGCAGGGCTGCTCTCAATCACATCGTCTCCCATTCTGTACTGAAATCGGGGATTGCCCTGATCCAAATGTAGGACCTTGTACTTGGCCTTGTGGAACCTCATGAGCTTCTCACAGACCCACTTCTCCAGCCTGTCCAGCTTCCTCTGGATCATGTCCTGTCCTTCCGGTGTGGCAACTACACCACTCAACTTGGTGTCATCTACAAACTTGCTGAGGGTGCACTCAATCTTGCTGTCAATGTCATTGATGAAGATGCTAAATGTTGAGGTGCTGGAGTGTGTCCAGAGGAAGGCAATAAGGCTGGGGAAGGGTCTGGAGCACGAGTCTTAGAAGCAGAGGCTGAGGGAACTGGGGTTGTTTAGGCTGAAGAAGAGGTAGCTGAGGGGAGACCTTCTTGCTCTTTACAACCACCCAAAAGGAGGTTGTGGCTAGCTGGGTGCTGGTCTTTTCTCCCAATTCACAAGTGATTGGATGAGAGGAAATGGCTTCAAGTTGCATCAGGGGAGGTTTAGATTGTATATTGGAAACAAATTATTTGCCAATAGCGTGGTGAAGCACTGGAAGAGGCTGCCTAGGGAAACAGTGGAAAACGCATGTAGATGTGACACTTTGGGACAGGGTGTAGTAGGCAAGGTGGTGTTGGGCTGATGTTTGGATTGGATGATCTTAGAGGTCTTTTCCACCCTTAATGATTCTATGAAACCCTCAGGAAAGCAGCAGGGTGCAGCCCTTTGGTGGCAAGAGGCATCTTGGCTGGCAGGGACAGCTCTTCCACAGCACAGCCACTGGCATTGCCCTCCTCACGGCAGGCACCTTCCTGGGGTGCCTCCAGTGCCACCTCCTACCTGCACCTTCCCTCAGGCAGGATGTTTGTGGGAAGATGAGAGATGGACCCATCTAGATGAAACCATCAGGAGCAGGTGGTGCAGGTGTATGGAGGCTCAGTCACTCCTGGACAGGCAGCGTGTCCCCTTCCCCAGTGCAATTATTTGCACAGGACACAAGTCCTGCTATCATCCAGGAGGATGAAGGGACACAGGGGCTTCCAGATGTGGCATTAGTTAATCAGCAATACCTGTTGAAACATTTTATGTGAGACTGAAGTGTGCAACTGCTTTTCCACTGCTAACTGCTGTTACAAGGTGTTAGTGAGGATCAGAAAAGAGTAGATGTATTCTCTAGCTCCTGAGATAAATTCTGCTCCCTTCTCAGCTGTGTGAATTGTTGCATGGAGGCCCTCACATGTTTGCTAACTCAGATGCTTCCCCCTTCAGCTTCAGAAAAAGACATGCAGTATCTGCGTCTTTTCCTTGGCAAAGCCCTGCAAGCACAGCTGATAACACAAAGATCCTGGAGCTAAGCATCTGCTGTCTGAGATGTATGCACTCACCTCAGGAAACAGAAATATTTTCTTTCTCCTTATTTTACGCCTCAGCTCCATGAATTGGTGAGAGAAGGCAGACTTTGCTCAATGAGACTCTTCAATACAATCTTTATCTGTGTTTTTTTCCTATATCCAAATTAAAATATCTAATTGTACTGGGTATCAGAACCCCCCCCCCCAAAAAAAAAAAAAAGAATGTAAGAGCAGAAAATGAGATGTGGATTATTTAAAGTTCTTCTCACTTCAACAGAACTTACCAGAGAGATTCTCCTCTGACATAAAGCATACGGGCACAATTTTTTCTTGTTGACCATGAAATAGTGGTGGGTGACAAGCTTTGGGACATTGGGCCACAGCTTAACTTAGAGAAATACTGAAAGTGACTTTGGTTTTCTGTGCAGTACAGAAGAGTGCTACCATGTTCATAATGGGTGATCAAGCACTCCACTTTCCTGCAGCAGCAGTGGATTCCAGCCCTGGTTTGACAACTGTAATGAAAATCCATTGATACATCAAAAGACTTTGCAATCAAATGGTTGTTTCCGATTGCATTGCTAATTTGGATGTGGGATTTGGAAACATCAAGCACCTTTTACCATTCTGTGTGACAAGCAGAAAACTTCTAATTCTCACCTTCTTTTTCTTCTCTGGAAATGTAGAAACAGTTTGAACAACTTTAAGACTTCTTCATTAAACGATCACAAAGATAAAAGTATAAAAAGTAATGAATTGGTACTATATTAAGAAAGGTAAACTAATAAGAATATATTGTAATGTTCTGAAGAAATTTAATAATGCCTATTGTTCCTATCCATTGAGCTGTCCAAACTTTCCAGAAACATGTCAGCAGGGCCACTGCAGCCATTGAAAATAGTATTGGAATTGGTAAGCAGAGCCTAGTAAGGATCTGGGGTTTGGTTTGCTTTTTTTCCCCCCTGCAGCTGTTACAGAAAAAGGAAACTGAATGGATAGAAAGCCTTTTGACACAAACACCGCACACTTCCTCTGCTTATACTTAGGGACAACAGCCATACCCAGGTATTGTCCTGACTTGTTGGGAATGTATGTTGTACACCTCAGATGAAAAAGGGTTTACCGTGGAGCAATGCTCCAGAGTGAGCAGCTGGAGTAGATAGCTTACTTCTGAGAACATGTAGACTTTATCAACAAGAACTTAGGAACCCTTGGAGATGCTGATTTGGCTGAACTGAGGGACTAGACTTTAGGATGCAGAGGAACCTGCTACTTCCAAAGAAGGAAGTTGGTTGTTGCTTGCAGTGGCCTGTTCTCCCATGCTCAAGTCCATTCCCCATTAAGCTGAAGAGCCCTTGAACCACCCAAAAACTAAAGAAATGAAAAATCTCCAGACCCCAAATGGCTGAGAAAGAGGACACAGCACATATCTGTGGGTCTAGAAGGCTTAGAAATGCATATATGATTTTGACTGAAAAGTGGAAGTGTATGCATAGCTGTTGACAGAGAAACCCTTCTGAAGCACACAAGCCCATCAGTTTAATGGTTTGGGCTACAATCTAGAGAGACTGAATGCACAAAACAAGATCCAGACACAAAGGTTTATGAGGTTTATCTGGTCTTTGGCGATCGCTACCCTGTACTGCTTACTCTTGGAGGTGTTAACAATGTCGGGTGTATATGACATGCAGTAGGCACACTGAAAGAAATTGCATGTCCTGAGAAGGGCTGAGGGTTTCTTGTTCCTGTGTAAGCATATTGCTACACTGTCAATAGCAGCAACATTAATAACTTCCTTCTGTTTTAAGCAATCCCCATCAGATCCTCCAGTTACAGTGGGTTGTTTTTTTTTCCCTCCAGTCTTTAAATGTTTATCCTTTGGCCTACAACACATTTTGCTGAGCTGAAAAATAAAAGGCTACATTCTATTCATATTACAAGCACTTCCAAGCGTTTTAGCGATTGCAGATTGTCTGTGTAGGAAGAAAACAAGATGGTCAGTATGGTGTTTTGAACTCTTACGGCATTTTTTTCCAGAGGAAGACAGACCTACATTCCCAGAGAGATTTGCTGTTTGCACTATGCTGTCTGCTCCCTAAGTGCTTCATAAAATGATTGCATCAACCCAGCTCTAATGGATTGTAGATTAGGCAGAAAGGAGAGGGCACAGGATTGTACTTCCGTACCGTCTCTCAATTTATTTTGCTTAAGCAATAGATAATAATTTATAGAAGCAATTAGTCACAGCTTGATTTACGTTTTTAACCGGGAGGCTACACTTGTGCTATGTTGTCTGTATTTTATTTTTTTTGTTAGGGGAGGTGGTTCTGTGATCATTTGGGGTTTGAAGGGGAGTTCTCATGTCCTTACTGATGTTCCAGGGGACAACTGCAAACTGGTCCCAGTGCAGTTTACTGTAGCCCCACTCTTGGAAGTGATTTCAAAAGGTGCTGCAGCACCTCTGAGGAGAGACTTTTAACCTAAGAGTTTCACAGTTGAGTTTCTGTTTGCTTATATTCTTGTAATATCTGTTAAACTTCAGCATTCATCTACCAAAATGGGAATAATATCTTTGTGCCAGCCTGACCTGTCTATGGAATACTTAAATAGCTCAAATATAAAATGTTTTAAAAGTTTTCCATCAATGCAGGGGAAAGGGCACTGGCTGTCCCTTATATTTATTATCAGCGGTGGAATGGGAGGAAAGAAAGTACATTTGAAAAATCCATGTCAGCATTTCTCCAGCCTTTCTCATGCATATTATAGATTTTCCTGTCCTTGAAGTGCAAATGAAGTAGAGAATCAGTGAAGTCAATGTAAATGTTCTATGTTGGAGGTTCTTCAAATTTCAGAGGAAGAAGCCAGGCTGTGTTTATGTTTGTAGTCTTGGTACTGATGAAAAAAATCAATGACTGAGGCATTAGGAATAGTGGCTTCTTTTTGTCCCCTTTTTTCACTTTGCTACTCTTACTATGATGTCCATATTCCTGTGTCCCTATCTTTTTCTTCCATGTTTCTCTCCACTCCCTCACGAGGTATTTCTCAGCATGCAGTATTTCAGCATGAGGTATTTCAAGAGCCGCTGCAGCAGGAAGACTGTCCAATATTTGTCCTCCTTGAAATGATTCTTGCAGGATCCAGTCTATATGAAACCAGGTCCCTGCATCTTAACAGAGCTGGCAAACTGCTAAATGCAAAATCATGATCAGTAGAGGATCAGACCAATTTCACTCATCATTGTGTTAAATAAAGGTGATGACCTTTGCTTTGTATCAATGAAAATGTTCATTGAAGAGTTAAAATAAAGGCTAGAATTCTGTGAGATATAGCTGCGTATCATCCTCAAAAATGTGAATTAACTTAAAATTTATTGGGGGTTTTTTTCAGAAACCAAAGATGACAATGCACATCATGCTGAAAACTGGGAATATGAGACAGCCCAGTATAAATAAATTGAAAGTGAGCAAATATATTGAGAAGGAATCTCTTAAATGTTTCATTAAATATGATATCAGAAGATGACAGAGAACTTGAAATATTTTCATAAGAGTACAGTAGATCTGGACACTGAATCTAGGGTATATTTCCTCCTGGCTCTGAAAAATATTTATTGTAAATTGAAGTGAAGCATTTTCATCTTTATTTACCTATTTTCTGTCCTATATAAACACTTCAAAGGGGATAAAAATTTGCATCTTGCATTTCAAACACAAGCCGGAAGCATTTTAGAATGCTTTATATTAATTAAAAAAAACCCAAACCAACAACTTCCACATATGTTTGGTAAACTCTTGTTCCACCTACATCAATAGCTTGGCTCCAGCTGAATCCAGTGGACTCAGAAATACATACAATGACTCTTCTTCATTTAGGTAATTTCTTGGATTTTCTTTACCAGGTTAATAGTGAAAAATATTTATTAGCATTAGACATCCTCTTAAATAAGATGTATATTAAAAATATTTCCTTTATGTCTCTATTTATGTTACTAAATGTTCCTTTATGTTACTATTTTAGTAACAAACTAATACTTTTCAGTACTACATAATATTCTAGCAGATTATTAAAATTAAACATAGATGTTGTTCAGTGCTTAAGTCATCTTTCAGGCAACACTTAGTGTATATTGAATGACTTTGTAATACAATAAAGACCTGTAAGCACTTGATTAGTGACATTAATTCTCATGCACATAATTTCAGAACACTCTTAAAATATGTTGATGACACACGTGGACAGTTTATTTTCCCATCAGTCTAAAAATATGACCTAGCTGGTTCTGACTACATTTGAGAAATTCAAGTAAGTACTTTCTTTGCAATCTTTACAATCAGTAAACTTAATACTAGGAAGAAATTAATCCTACTTTCCAAAGCATCATCTAATTTGAAAATCATCTATGAATTAAACATCAGTCAGTGACTAAACACTTGGAAATACCAGGAAAGTCTACATTCCAAGGTGTGCTGAAGTAGAATTGGTATAGATGTGCAAACATGAGTACATGGTATTGTATCTGTGCCCTAGATTGCCGTGGAATTATAGCTTATTTTCTTTTGTCTTTGAATATTTATAATGTCAAGCCTAACTGCACAGGTATATTTCTCTTTCCACTCAAGATAGTTCAGCCTAGTAAAACTGGAAACTAACTAAGGGAGAAGATCCCAGGACGCTCTGCTTAAGGAAGGATAATCTTCTTTATCCTAAATACTTTTTTTTTCAACAAAATCATTATTTTTAGACAGACAAAGGAATAAAGTTCTCCTTTTTTGCTGATCTCCATGGGATTAGTTTTGTTTCACAGCAGAAAAACAAAGTGATGAATTTATATTCTGTTCTCTACTCAGCTGTTTTTCCTTCCTAGAAAAGAAGTTGCAGAGAAAACTCCTTAGGGAAGTAAATAGTGGCATGGACACTGTAGGTAAATGTGTGTTCTAATTAACAGTTTCAAAGAGGGTAGCAGAGCATAGTGAAAACCAAACCCACTAAAGCAATTTGCTGCATTGCATGACAGCTTGCTCACTACCTGGGACTAAAAAATACTTCAGTCTGAAAAAACTAGGAAAAAAAAGCCAATTATTCATGACATTTCTGAAAATTGAGGAAGCAATTGGATTGTATTATGGACAATAAAGCCAGTAAATAAAGCAGTGGAAATACAGTGCAACAGTTACCAGAAATGTCTTTAAGCATTAATGGGAGAGAGGGGATGGCCACGTGATGGCAGCAGAGTTTGAGGAATTAAGTTTTTTTCCTACTTTAAACTACGGATAAACAGGATATGGCCTAAAGTTTCTACCTGGTTCTTCAGGTTCTAGAAAATATACATTACGTATATTTTAATTTTAAAATATGTGGCATATTCATCAGACCAGAAGTTTCTGTGGAGAGTGATTACATACTTTTCATTTTTTAAAAAAAGTTACATTTGGGGTATTTTTATTTTCAGTAAACCTGAAGTTTTAATCTCATTTGCCAATATTTCCATCTTTTTTTCCACAGTTAGTCAAATTAGTTCCACCCAGAAGAGTAGGTGTATTTCAATAAAACCAAGGAAGTTGCTTACTGTTTCCTATTTCCTTTTCCTAATACTTTTGTCCACAGGGAAGAAAATGCATTATTGAATGTCCTTTTGGGGAAAACCAGAAAATAAAAATCCAGTGTGAAGGGGCTGGAGAACAAGTTTTACGAGGAGAGGCTGAGGGAACTGGAGTTGTTTAGGCTAGAGAAGAGGGAGCTGAGGGGAGACCTTATTGCTTTTTACAGCAGCCTGAAAGGAGGTTGTAGAGAGGTGGGTCTTGGTCTCTTCTCGCAAGTGACAGGTGATAGAAGTGGGAATGGCCTCAAGCTGCATCAGGGGAAGTTCAGATTGGATATTGGGAAAAATCTCTTCACAGAAAGGGTCACCAAGCACTGCCCAGGGAGGTGTTTAAAAGGTGGGTAGATGAGGTGCTTGGGGATATGATTTAGTAGTGAACAGGTATGGTTGGAGTTGATGATCACAAAGGTCTTTTTCAACCTAGTAATTCTGTGAGTCTATAATTTTCAAGAGGAGGGCTAAGAAAACTTCTCATTCTATTATGGAGTCTAGAACTGAGGAGAGAGGTTTTTTGACTCAGATTGGTATATATTAATAAGCTCTACCTTTGTATTTTAAAAAGAAACCTACAATCTGCTATTATATGTAAACTAGATGCTCTTTCTCACCTCCTAGGAAGCCATTTATATATATCCTTCATATGATGAATTCTGTGAGCTCAGGATTTGTGCAAGTTGGTAAACAAAACCTCAAAACTCCATGAGTTAATAATTATTTATCCTAGAAGTTGTGTATTTTGTCTCCTAAACCATGTAAATGCTGGCTTTTTACATGGCATTCTCTCCTGCAATAGGCACAGTCTCCTCTCTGCTTTGTGTGTTCCAGATCCGACATTGCAAGTTCAGCTTTACTCAAGCAAGACAGTCTAGAAACCTTTGATCAAAGTCTTGATTCAGTTCATGCAAATACTTCTATTAGGATTCTCTGCTGGAGTGTGAGATTTTGCAGAACCAAAAGGCAACAAGGCAGGGTGTCGGCAAGTGTCCCTCAGGAATGGATTAGATGAACAGAGACATAGACTGGATTAACTCCATAGTCCTATTTCCTGTGCTTCTGAGGGTTGTCTTACCCTCTAGGAGGGTAGTAGGAACTATTAACAAAAAGAAAATATGGTGTCCAACAATCACAAGGTGTTTAAAAGGATGTCATTAGGCTATGCACAGCGCTGAATTCTGCATAAACCAGACCTCTTCCCTTATGGCCCCACACTGGATTGCTCTGATTTGGCAGGAAGTAGTAAGGAAGACCATAATCACCAGTTGGAGGATGGCGTGACTCAGCAATGTACGTAAGTTTGGGTGGCCAGAAGGGAACCTGTTCTGCAGTTCTTTTTATGCATCCATATTACTGCACTGAATGCATACTAGTGAATCTTAGCAATTATGGAGAAGTATGCCTAAAGCACTGTGGATTCCCAACTTCCAGCTGGTGATTAAAACGCTCTGTCAAGACTAGCTGATGTATTCAAAGCCAGTACTGCCTCCACAAGGCAGGTAGCAGTGTTTAGTTACCACAGCACTGGTCAGATAAATGAGGTCTTTGGCAGATAAGCTTTGGTTGCTTCTGCTGCAGCAGTTTAAGGCATCACTGTTCTGCCCTGGTGGTCTCCTACCAAAACAGAGATGGCAGAAAAGAACACAGGTCCCATACCTCTGCTGGCACTAAATTTGGGAAGGCTTATGAGTAAGATTTCTAGATTGGAGACCCAAAACCCAAATAAATAAACCATGTGCTAACTCCAGTATGAATGTTTTAGACAGTATTTTTGGATTTCAGAATGGCAGCATGAGGAGCATTGGTTCTGTATCATTTGCTTTGTATATTATCTTGTTGTTACTGTTTTTCTCCTCCTTTGCTGTCCTGGTACACTGGTTTTATATCAGCCGACTAGTTTTACCTTTTTTGTTTCCAATTCTCCTCATCCTACTGTTGAAGGCAGGGGGGTGGTGTATGGAGGAGTGAATGGGCAAGCTGCACGGTTCTCTGTTGCCAGATGTGGCTAAACCATGATGGTAGGAGAGGCAGGGGCTATTGGGACAGATAGAGCAGGGGTCCTCAGAGAGAATCAGAGAATCATAAAATGCCAGGTTGGAAGGGACCTCAGGGATCATCTGGAACAACCACTTAGGTGACAAATAGATTAAATTAGATGGTCCAGAACCCTGTCAATCTGAGCCTTAAAAATGTCCAGTGTAGAGGCATCTACCACTTAAGGATGATTATTCCAATGTTTAACTGTTCTCATGGTGAAAAGTCTTCTTCTGGGATCCAATCAGAATCAGTTAAGAAGTACCCTATACCCATTACTCCTTGTCTTTTCAAGGTGAGTCTCCATCTTCTTGGTAGATATCCTTTATGTACTGGTACATGGTAATAAGGTCTCCCGTAAGCTTTCTCTTCTCAAGGCTGAAAAAAACCCATTTGTCTCAGCTGTACTTCATATGTTATGTTTCCTAGTCCTCTGATTATCAGAGAAGCATCTCCAGGATAGTATCTGTTCACATGCAGTTCAGCAGGAGACTCTCTGGAGGTCTATAATTTAGAAAATTTTAAAAAGAAATAAAAGGGATGAACTCTTCTGATTCTCTCCAGGAGAACAAATTCTAATCTCAGGCTTCATTTGGTATCAGAGGGCTGGAGCACCTCCCATACGAGGACAGGCTGAGAGAGTTGGGGTTGTTCAGCCCAGAGAAGAGAAAGTCCTGAGGAGACCTGAAGGGGCTACAAGGAAGCTGGGAAGGGACTGTTTACAAAGGCTTGTAGTGATAGGGTGAGGGGCAACAGGTATGAACTGGAGAGGGGCAGATTTAGAGTAGACATAAGGAGGAATTTCTTCACCACGAGAGTGGTGAGGCACTGGCACAGGTTGCCCAAGGAAGCTGTGGCTGCTCCATCCCTGGAGGTGTTCAAGGCCAGGTTGGATGGGGCCTTGGACAACTTGATCAAGTGGGAGGTGTCTCTGCCCATGGCAGGGGGGTTGGAATTAGATGATCTTTAAGTTCCGTTCCAACCCAAACTACTCTATGATTCTGTGGTTCTATGATCCTGGCACACATTTCATGGTTGCAAAAAGACTATTTTATCCAACCCTATCAAAGAGTAATAGAAAAATGTGCTCTGAGTTCTCCCTAGATATGCATGCACCTTTATACTTGCCCATGTACAAAATACATACAAAATATACACAAACCACAGAGAAGTAGAATGAAGCTGATGGGAACATTATGGCTGTTGATGGACTCTAGCTACTTACTGCAACAGCTCAAGAACTCCACAGAATTTCTGGGAAATCCTGTCATGTGTTATAATTTCAATTACATGGACCAAATGTTATAAGCTAGTAGAAGCTGTGGGTAGTTTCTGCAAAGGGAGAAGCACTCTGTAGGAAAACTCAAATTACCTGACAGTTGCCGGCATTCCTAGGGCAGTTTTCATAGAATCATAGAATCACCAGGTTGCTTGGGAGTGCCTATTGTCAGGACAGAATTTCATGTTTAAGGCAGCATTTGTAGCTTTAACATGGATTAGGAAGGATCAAATTATGCGAGGAATGTGGTAGTAGTCTGGTGGTTATGTGTATTATTCTGCTCTGCTACACATATTGTGAGAAAACTACTGAAGAGAAGTCAGGAAATGATCGCAGACTCTTCCAACCATATTGATAACTGCAAAGGTGGAAAGAAGCACAAGGAACAGTAAAAATCAGGACACAAGGTTAGCTGGGCCACCTTTTATCAGCTATTTTCCTGTCAACTAAGATATGTTAATTTTTTGTCCATTTCAGACTCATTTGTCCTTTAAGATGGATGCTTTTAAAAAGGTGTTACTGGACAAAACCAGTCAGAGGACCATTTTTAAAATGAATAATCACGTCCTATATAAGATTAGCCAGAATGCGTGGAGTTAAAGGAAATCCCTGAGTGTCTTGAGAGGGCAGCTTCTGGAGAGCTGCACTGCAGGGCGGTACTCAGGGTTCGAGTAGATAGATCCTCCGTGCGGGATGCCTCAAGGTGGGAAGGGCAGGTGGAGGCAGATTGCCCCCTCTTGCTGACCTGAGAACCCGAACCCCAGAGAAGAAAAGCTCTCGGGCTAAAGAACTACAGCTCATGGGAGGCGAGGCGCATGCGCGGAGTGAGGGCGGGGCAGCGGGGAGAGGCAGCGCATGCGTAATGAGAGGGGGACCGCCCCAGTTGGTGGGCGGAGCCTCGGGGAGAGGCGGGCGCTGATTGGAGGGCGCGTCAGAGAGTCAGAACCATCAGGTTGGAAATGACACACCGGATCATTGAGTCCAACCATTCATATCAAACACTAAACTATGTCCCTCACGCCTCGTCCACTCGTCCCTTAAACACCTCCAGGAAAGGTGACTCAACCACCTCCCTGGGAAGCCTGTTCCAGTGACCAATGACCCTTTCCGTGAAATTTTTTTTCCTAATGTTTAGTCTAAACCTTCCCTGGTGGAGCTTGAGGCCATTCCCTCTTGTCCTATCCTCTGTCACTTGGGAGAAGAGGCCAGCTCCCTCCTCTCCACAACCTCCCTTCAGGTAGTTGTAGAGAGCAATGAGGTCTCCCCTCAGCCTCCTCTTCTCCAGGCTAAACAACCCCAGCTCTCTCAGCCACTCCTCATAAGGCCTGTTCTCCAGCCCCTTCACCAGCNACCAACACCCCCAGGTCTTTCTTCTCTGGGCAGCTTTTTATCCAGACTTCTCCCAGGCTGTAGCACTGCTTGGGGTTGTTGTGCTCCAAGTGCAGGACCCGGCATTTGGCCGTGTTAAACCTCATGCCATTGGTCTCAGCCCAGCGGTCCAGCCTGTTCAGATCCCTTTCCAGAGCCTCCCTACCCTCCAGCAGATCAACACTTAACTTAGTGTCATCTGCAAACCTACTAAGGGAGCACTCAATGCCTTCATCCAGGAAGCGGGCGCTGACTGGAGGGCGCGGCCTGGGGGAGGCGGGCGGCGATTGGCGGGCGCGGCGCATGCGCAGCGCGGGTGGCGCCGATTGGTGAGCGGGGCGTGCGTTGGCGCCGCCGCTCGGTCTCCCTGGTGCCGCCGGCGCCGCGACCGCAGTGCCCGGATGTAGCGTCGGGAGGGCGGGCGGCGCGGGCCTGGGGTCAGCGCCGGCGATGGGCGCCTAGCGAGGGCGGAGGGAAGGAGAGGCAGAAGGGAGGGAGCCGGGCGGAGGCCGCTCCCGCCGCGCCAGCATCGCGCCGCCGCCCCCCCCGCCCCGGCGCCGCCGCCCGGTGCCCGCGCCCCGCCCCGGGGTTCCCGCGCGGTGCCCGGGGCCGCTCCCGTCGCCGCGCGGCGCCGGCGGGATGAGCAGCGCGAGGAACAACCGGGTGATGGTGGAGGGGGTCGGGGCGCGTGTGGTGCGGGGCCCCGACTGGAAGTGGGGGAAGCAGGACGGCGGCGAGGGGCACGTGGGCACCGTGCGCAGCTTCGAGAGCCCCGAGGAGGTGGTGGTGGTCTGGGACAACGGCACCGCTGCCAACTACCGCTGCTCCGGCGCCTACGACCTCCGTATCCTCGACAGCGCGCCCACCGGTGAGCGGCGCGGGGGACCTTCCCTTCCGGGGGTGACCCCTCCCAACTTCTCCCTCTTCTGGGGTGACTCCCTCCCTCTCTTCTCATCCTTTAGGGGTGGCACCCCCCTCCCACCTTCTCCCCCTTTGGGGGTTGTTCCCCCCCTCCTTTCCCTTTTCATGTTGCCCTTTTTGTGTTTTTTGGGGGTGACGATCTTCTATCCCTCTCCTTTGGCACAGCTGCCTGTAGATATCTGGATCTGTATGGATACATAGGTGCTGACTTGGTGTCATAGAATGCCAGGTTGGAAGGAACCTCAGGGCTGATCTTAGTCCTTGATTCTTGAGGAATCTCTTTACTGTGACCAAGGAACAAGTCCTGTACCCCTTACTGGGGTGACCCCCGACAATTCATACACAATAGGTCTATTCTCTATTACTCCTGGCGTTTCAAGCCACTGTACTACCTGACTCCTGTGTTCGTTTGTTTTTCCTGACTTCAAGTGCCTTGTTTTGCAAAATGATGTGGAGCATTTCGGAGACTTACAGTGTGCCAGGTTGGAAGAGACCTCAAGGATCATTTGGTCTAGCATTTTTAGGTGATGTATAGTATGAATGAAATGGCTCAGTACCTTGTCAAGCTGAGCTTTAAGTGTCCAGTGTAGAGGAGTCTACCATTTCTCCGTGGAGATTATTTCACTGTTTAACTGTTCTCACGGTGAAAAACTTTCTTCTGGAATCCAATCAGAATTTCCCCAGGAGCAACTTATCCTCACTACTTCTCGACTTTTCCATGTGACTCCTCATAAGAAGGGAGTCTCCATCGTATGCACTGGAATAAATATATAGTGTGTGGCTGTGGTGAGATGAGAAGTTGTCCTGGGATTTCAGGGTTGGGATGGACGAGGAAAAAGTGAAAAAGTGATCTGCCGTATAGGACACGCTCCCGGTGTGCTGGGCAGTGGAGGGAGGGAATTTAGGATGCTGCCTCAGGGTTTTGCTTTGGTTTTCACACCCCACTTCCCATAGATTTATATTTTAGAGCTGTCTCATTAAATAGTGAGAGTCATTCTGAGTCACGTGTAGGTAGGATTGCAGACAAGAGGTGTATCACCTTTTTGTGAAAGACTGAATTAAGTAGTTAAAATACTGTTTTGTCTCATGATGTTTTTTATCTGTATTGCCAGACCTGTGAGCCAGCTGGAGTACTGGGAGAGAAAAAAAACCCACAACAAACATTTTTTCATTCTTTTACTTACTTGACTGGTTGATATTTATGCTTTAAGTTCAGACAGTTTGGACAATGGATTTAGGTCTGTAGTGACATTATGCATCAGTATTGGGAGCACTGCAGGGAAATATTCATTTTAGCATCTGCTTTTACAGCGAAGACTCATGAAGAAAATTGTTTTTCAGTTTCATCAGAAATATAGTGATGGAAATCTAGGGCTGGGCAGAATTGCGTCCTTAACGAGGCGATTGGACCAGTTTGTTGGGGTACTTGTTATGTACTGTGTTTTTAATGTCTTTCACTTAGAAAACAATGGAAATGGGAGACCATCTTTGAGCCTGCTGTGTAGTGTTACAGAAAGGAAAACGATAGCAGTGGATTGAAGCTAACAGGCTTTTGAATTGACTGCAAAATGGAATCATTCTAATTAATCATTCAAAAATGTTGCTGAGAAGAAATGTTGAGCCTTTGAGATGGATTTAATGTTTTTTTCTGAGGACCTTCTCCCCTGACTTCATGGTTGGTTTTCTGTTCTTTTGGAGGGTAGATGCTATTAAAAGGAGCTGAATTAAAAGCTTTTTGAAATGGACCTTAGAACAGGAAGTTAAGAGTAGACTTTCAAGTTGCTCTTCTTTGTCTTGCAGGTGTTTATACTTTGAAACTTTACCTGCATTTGATGTTCTGTAGAAACCAGTGGGACTGCTTCTGCTTAAAGCTGAAGTGTATGCATAAACATTGAATATGAGCCTTGAGTGATCATTGTTCTGGCTCTGCTTGGTGTATTTGCAATTTCACAGTATCCTGTTAACTGCATATGGAATGTCACATTTAATACTCGGTTTTAAGTCCCATTTTTTCTTTTGTTTGTTTGCTTTCTTGCTTTGTTCCTTCTAATTTTCAGTTATTTTTATATTCTTTGTTAGAAATTTAATTGCTGCTTCAGGTGGGACTGTGTATATTGCTTTGCAAAAACACTTATAAGCATTGCTGTTCTTGGGCTTCACAGAATGGTATTTCTTTTTGAGGTTTTTGGGCAACGCATGCATCATCCCCACAGAACTGCTGCAAGGAAATACCCAGGGTTGCTTTTTTTTTTTTTTTGCCAGAGGGAGTTATTTTTGAGGTCACCGTTCCTTAGAGATAGGAAGAGTAAAAAACTGTGAAGTAGAAGTAGCAGTAGGCAAAGTATTAGGATGCTGTTAATGTGGACTGAAGTCCTGTTTTTACTACTGATTCACTTTGTGATCCGGGGCAAATCCTTCCTTTCCTCAGTTTTCCACCTTTTTGTAATTACTTTTGTGATTTGTTGTCAATAAAGAGATTCTGACTTCGGATAATAGTTTGATACAACCTCTAGGGGCATTTATTATGTAAATAGTTACAGGAAAAGTGTGCTTAGGTGACAGGAATTTCTAACTGTACTATTAATAATGATGCTGTTGAGCAAAGAAATGTTATAAAATATGGATGGAGTTTGGTCTGATGATATTTAGGAAAGTTTTTTTCAGTTCAGAACAAAAAATTCTGATTCATAAATGTACAGGCACAACATAATTGTAAGTTTATAGCAAGAATGGAGTAGTAGAAAGGAAATTATGAGGTTTTTTATTACTGGGAGTTCTTTCTTAGGTGTTCAAAACTGACCTTGGTTAGAAGTCCTTGAAAGTGATGCTTGCAGCCAGTCACTGCTTTGATGAGTCTGAGGCTGGTGCAGCCAGAAACAACAGCAGTGCCTCAGGAATGCATTATGTTAACAAAGTAATGTTTAAAGTGTTCTATTTAAAAAAAGAAACCTGGGTTTGATATGTGTATGTGCATATGTATGTATATGCCTGCCTTTCATGCCAGAACAATGACTGATGTTCTGTTTTTGTATTTTAAGGGCTGTAGACAATACCAACATGGCAAGGCTATGTTTTTTATAAAACTTAAATAGCCTTAGTACTAGGATGGTGGTCTTTAAAATAAAATGACAATGATGATGTGCATGAAGCATCTTTTCTAAGCTGTTTGCTCCAGATGTAGTCATCTGGGTAATAAGCGGTTTGGGATGTGCAGTTCTGTTTTGGTTTTCAGTTATATCTGCCAAGCTGGCTGTGTGAGCTGCTTATCAGTGGTCGGATTTACATGGAGCAGCATTTCTTTATTAAGCATGACAGCAGTTCAGAGGAATTGGTAGACTAAGGATCTGAAAATAAAGGAAATTTCAGTTGGAAGAAAGGAAACTTCAGTTAGGTCCTGTGTAGTGGGCTCCTAAATTGAGTAAGTGGTGCGGCGCCATACATTAGCAGAGCAGTGTGACTGCCCTATTGCTTGCAAATAAATTCTAGTCTTCCTGTGAAGTAGCCTTTTGTCAGGAGTCTGGGAGTTACCTTTTTCTGGTGGTGGTGTGGAACAGAAAAAGAAAGGAGTTCCTGGACAGAAGTTGAAAGTACAGAAGCCTAAATTTTATATTTAGAAGAGAAGGCAGCCTTTTGCCAAAGGTAAATGCTGTAGAGTAGTGTATTTATTTGTAGCGAGCACTCCTGGCTGTGTTAACATAATACTCAGGATCATTATAGAAGCTTTCTGTGTTTATTCTTTCTGAAGATTTGCTTTCTGCAAAGCTTAGGCAGAAATTAATTTGCCATCCGCTTCCTCATTTAAATGGTTGGTTCAAAGTAACAATGTTATTTTCCTGCTTAAAATATTTACCCAGTTCTGTTTGAATAAAGGGTGGTAGTGGAGGAGCTGGGGTCAGGAAATGGAATCTTGACATGGAATTGTCCTGTAGCTAGAGCAGGCATGTGTGCAGCATGGGAAACTGTGTGCTGTATTGTAATACTGAAAATTCGTGTGTTATCTGTTGGAGATCTGAGTATCTTTTTGTACTTGTATTAATAGTTTTCTGTAACCTGAAGGGTTGCTTAAGTCATCATGAAGTCATATATACGTTTTTAAAAGGCAGACTACCTGGGATGATTTGTCCTATGCTTGTGTGTGTTTCTGCTTTTAGCTCATCAAGTGTAATTTAAGGCAAATTATCTTAGTCAATTTTTTTTTAGTGGCTATTTGTAAATGCTTGTAGAACACCTCACAAGTGAAAAAAAACCCTATAGCTTCATGAACAGTGATACTTGGGAAGCCTATTTTTTTTGTTTGTTTTCATTCAGCATGTCCTTTGTTCTTCCTGCCCTTCCCCCATGTCTCCTACACAATAATCCTCTCCCTCCTCATGTATCTTGTGATACCCTTACCAGATAGGACACAGGCTTTGGCAAGTCTGGCATCTCTTGAATAGAATAATTGGTTGTCTGGCTGCTGCCAGACAGGGTGTTTAATAGATCAGTTATGTTTGTGGGGAGACTGGTTTGCTTTTTCTTACCGTTTGTTGGAATCTGGATAATATGTAAGAATTTTGTTTTCAGTTTGTATGGAATCTGGCTGTAGTGTAAAAAATATCTGGAGTGGGAGAACAGGAAGAGCAAAATACTGTTATTGCTTTTTAAACTGGGGCCTACATCAGTTTTCTAAGTAGCTTGTGATATCCCTTACCTGATGGTAGGGTTCTTATGAGATAAAAGGGTTTTGGCCTGTTGGCTTTTTGTACAGAATGAGTCCATTAGTTCTTAGGAGTAATTGAAATCATTCCTTACTTCAGCTGTTCTTCACAGTAAGTGATACGGATCGCCCTCGTACATCTCATTTTACCATTAAAATGTTGTTCTGTTGGACAGTTGTATATTGCCCCCTTTTAAAGTTTTCTTTAATGCAGGAAAGGTATTCGTAACAAACTCAAATAGCAATTTGAATGACACTCCCTCTATTTCTTTTCACAGCTTTAACAGTGAGCATAGGTTTTAGACTTGTAGGCAAAGGCTGTAAAATTGAGATGTAGGTAAGTGGGAGCAGAGGAATGGTGGGCTAGGTAATCCAGGGAAGATTTGGGAATAGATGACAAGTGAAAATAACTATGGCATGGACACAAAGGTAGGAAACAAATATGAAATGCAAATAGTAAAATCATTAATGACAGGGGAGATTTGGATTATGAGATTTTTACTTTGTCCTAAGGTTGGAGGGGTGTTAAGAAGTGACAACTATTTAAAAGTAAATAGGCAGGGTGAAACTCTTGTTATCTGGATTCTTCTGCTTTTTTCAGTGCAGTATGGAGTATTCCAAACCTCTTTAATTTTGAATAGCCTAGTCCTAAGAAATGGTGAAGACTAGAGGTTTAGTTTTTGCATTGTCTCATTTTAGAGAGCTAGAGCGCTGTTCAGGTTCACAGATGGCCGGCTGCAGGGCTGGTGTCTGAATTCTGAAGTTTTTATGGCACTTTAGTGTATTCCAGTTGTTTAATTAAGGCATTCTTTTCTAATATAAATTTTGTGAAGTTTAGTTCTCAGCTTTTCTTGAACAGCCTTCCTTTCGAAGGGTGGAAGTGATTTACGTGACAGATACAGGTTGCATTTGGTCAGGATTTCAGTTTGGCTCCAGAGCCTACGCTTTACTCAGACTCCCAGTTTTTCCTGTGTACAGAACTTTGATTTACATTATGGGGTAGTTCTGGAGCACACAAACCGGTTTACATTTGGTGACTGTAAATTGAAAGAGATGATCTCAGTGCGGATGAGCATTCAGTCCACTGGGCTAGAGCAGAGTTAGTCAGAAACGTCTCCTTTCCTCCCCTCCCAGACCTGTGTAGTGCCAACAGCAAATCTGCAGCTCTAAACTTTGAGTACGTGGTGAATAGGTGGAGACCACGATGCAAGTTGTCTCCTTGCAGCCTGTGGAGGGCCACAGTGGAGCAGGTATCCACACTGCAGCTTGTGGAGGACCTTGTGCTGGAGCAAATGAATATGTCCTGAAGGCAGCTGCAGCCCATGGAGAGCCCAGGCTTGAGCAGTGTTTTCCCGAAGGACTGCAGCCAGTGCAGAGGACACTGCTGTGGGAGGGGAAAAAGTGTGAGGAGCTATTACAGACTAACAGAATAACTCCTCACTCCCCATCTTCACTGAAAAGATTGTCAAGCACGGGAACAGGCTGCCCAGGAAAGTGGTTGAGTCACCTTCCCTGGAGGTATTTAAAAGGTGTGTAGACATGATGCTTAGCAACATAGTTTAGTGGTGGACTTGGTAGTGTGAGGTTCATGGTAGGACTTGATCTTAAGGATCTTTTCCAACTGAAATGATCTATTGCCTCCCCTGGGGAGAAACAAGGAAGTAGATGAGTTGGGAATGGAGTGAAGTTGAGTCTAGGAAGGAGGGGGAATGTAAGTGTGTTAGTTTTTATCTTTCTCACCATCCTCTTTTTTTTTTTTTTAAACTGGCAATATATTTGTTTTCCCCAAGTCAAGTCTGCTCTGCCTGTGTTGGTAATTGGTAAGAGATCTCATTTGTATCTTGACCTACAGGCCTTCTGATTTTATTTTCACTCCCTGTCTTGTTGAAGAGGGGGAGTGAGAGAGTTTCTGGGTGGGTGTCTGGCAGCCAGCCAAGGTCAACCCACTGCACTCACATACCTGCAGTATCCAGTTCAACTTAAAAAAGAAATTCTTTCAGCCTTCTTTAAAACATCCTACTGCTTTAAATACTTCATTTTGTTTGTGTGATGAGTAAGTTTAGCTATCACATTTTGTGATCTAGTAGCCTGTTTTAGCACCTCATCTGCTAAAAAAAGATGTTAAAACTTAGTCCACTCGCATCAAAGGCACACAAATCTTCTCTCTTCAGTCCTCTAGTGCAGTGGTTAAACATTCTGTACCATGGTTACTTGCCTGTTCCTGCCCTGCAATATGTTGTTTGTCATGGCAGCAGTTTTGTGCAGCACCACAAAGGACTGGGAAACCAATCCATCTGAATGTTTTTCCTTCTGGCTGTTTTTCAGACCGTTAAGTTTCTTGATCTGGTTTACAGAACCTTTTTTCTGGCATAGTGGGAAGTACGAAGCAGCATGGTCAGGTGGGGTGTGCACTGAAGTGGATGTTGCTTCTTGGAGTGGGTGAAGAAAGGGTCTGTCAGGGTGGTGTTCAGGGATCCATGAGGTAGAGATGTGACTCTCAGTGGGAGACTTCACATATAGACACGCACTGTTCTCTTGAGTCCCAGGCACTATAGTCAGTAAATGACTTTTGAGTCAAACATCTCTGTAAGGTTTTTTTTCCTTGATCTTCCCGAAGGAAGTTTTTTCCTGAGTGTTTCCACTGCAGCTTTTGCCTTACTGGTTAGAAATGTTTAGTCTTTTAGTTAAGATTACTGTGAGATGACCTAGTTCTGTGTTACATGACTCCTGATTAAATCTCTTGTATTCTCTTTCCTGTTGTTTGGACAAATTGAGGAATTCTACAGTGCCCAGTTCCTTGGTCCTTTTACATCCAGAATAAATGTGATCCTTGGCAAACTGTCTTTCCTGAAGCTTAGCAACCATTACAGAAATTCCAAAGATGTGCAACTTCGCTATTTCTATGTGAAATACTAATGTAGAAATTAAATTTTAAAAGAACACAAATTCCACTCCTGAACCCCAAGTGCTGTAACAAGTTAGACTTTTTAAGCAAGGCAGCAGAACAGTTGCAGATTATCCCAGTCCTTGTAATGTATCGTTGATGGAGTTGTGTGTCTGGGTGATTTACAAGTTCTTGTTTTGTAGAAAAATAGCATTTTTAGTTGTTACCAGGCAGCAAAATAATTAAGTGTAGGAAGTTAGTTTAAAAGAATGGTTATGGTGTACGAGGTGAGTTGCCTGGCCGTTGGAATTGACAAGTTATAGGTTATAGGACTTGTCTATGCCAGACCTTCAAACTTTTACCTCAGACTTTGTGCTCAAGACATGGATGATGCCTTAATCATGGACCACTCCAGCAATTAATAGTGACCGTTTAGTATAATGTTAGCATTTCCAGGGTTTTTCTTGTCACTGAAGGCTACCTTTTGCTGCCTGGCAGAGATACTCAGATCTCTGTGGTGCTGTGTGCAGTTTTTGCTTTAATTGTGTTGCTTTTTCTGGCCTTAACTAAATATTTATTCCTGTGTTCAGGAAAAATTTTAATCATGAGCCCAGAAGTGTTTCTAAATACATTTGTTGTTGAGATTGGAAGAGCATGGAGGGGAGAAGCTTCCTTGGTTAGAAGTGATACACAAGGTGGTTTTGCTGGCATTCAGAGGGACCTTGGCAGATAGGAAAAATAGGCCAACAGGCATCCATGTAATTCAACAAAGGGGAAGTCCAAGTTCTGTACTTGAGGAGGAGTAATGCCTGCACAAGTGCGAGCTGGGGACAACTTGCTGGAAAGCGACTTTGTGAGAACGGACCTGGAGGTCGCAGTAGACAGTCAAATGAACATAAGCCAGCAATGTGCCCTTGTGGCAAGGAAGGCCAGTGGTGTCCTGGACTGCATTTAGAAAAATGTTGCCAGCAGATTGAGCGAGTTGATCTTTCCCCTCTGCTCAGAACTGGTGAGGCCACCCCTTGGAGATACTGGATCCAGTTCTCTCAGTGTAAGAGAGACATGGACATACCGAGAGTGTCAAGTGAAGGGCTGCAAAAGTATTTTAAGGGGTCTTAGGGCATCTAGTATGAGGAAAGACTGAGGGATCCAGGCTGGTGTTTAGCCTGGAGAAGAAAAGACTTGGGGGTATCGTATCTTAAAAGTGTTATGTAAATACCAGATGTGGAGGTTGTAAAGAGAATGGACTCAGGCTATGTCGTGACAGGGCAAGAGGGAATGGGCACAAATTGAAATACAGGAATTTCCTTATGCTTAAGGAGAAACTTTTTTGCTGTAGGAGTGATTGGACACTGCAACAGGCTACCCAGAGGTTTATGGAGTCTGTCCTTAGCGGTGCTCAAAGCCTGACTGGATATGGTCTTGGGCACAGCTGTAGTCTACCCTCCTTTGAGCAGTGGTGGTTGGAGTAGAAAATGTTCAGAGGTTACTTCCAACCTTGGCTGTTGTCTGATTCTTTGAAACAGTGAGGCAAGAAGGCATTTCCTTCAGTTTTGCTTCTCCACTGCAGGTGGCTCAGCTGTTGGACACAAGTCACTAATAGATACATAGTGAATTTGACGGTCATTTCCAAAAGCATCCCTTCTGGAAGGGATGAAAACTGTTCTTTTTCCTCACAAATTTCACTGTGATCTGGGGGGGTTTTTTTTGTTGGTTTTTTTTTTGTAAGGGTGTGACTGGGAAAATTCTGTTTTTCCAGCTTTGTAGCACTCATTTTTATCTTGTGCTACAGACTGAATGCCAAGTGCTTCTCTCTTCAGTTGCTCAATTCTTTCCAGCAGCAGAATTTGATTTTTTTTTTAAAACAAATGTGAATGTTCACTGTATTGAGAGTGCATGGATGGAAACTGTCTGTGAAAAGTCACTTTCACTATGCTGTAACTTGGCAAAGCAAAGGAATATGTAGCCTCGAAGTCAGTTTTAGTGGAAGGCTGGGCAGAGCACATGCTGGTGGGTTATATCTGGTCTGTCTTTGGTACATCTTTTCAAAAAAAACCCAACATACAAAGTAGTAAATCACTTCAAAAATGGTAGCAGATTTTCATGAAGTAAATGGCATCTATCCAAGAGAGCTTTTTTTTTTTCCTGTATAATGAAGAATAGAGATAAGCACTTATCTCTTCCACTGTACCAAGTGTGTAAGTTGGCCTAATGATTTTTGAACTGTCGTGCACAGTTGGAACAGGGTAGCCTTTGTGGTATAAAGTGTGTTGGTAGTCTTAATCCAGAGATAAAATTAATTCCATATTGCTTATGTATTTTGATATGCACATTCCTGACCCCTTTAACTTGTAGTTAAAGGATTTCTCCTTTTCTTTCTGTGATTTGTATAGGAAAAAAAATCCCAAACATAGCTTTCTCAGGTTTTTTTGTCCCTAGAAAAGAGAACATTTTGGGAACAAACTAACAACTGGAGATATGAGTCAGAATCCATTATTTTTTCCTCTCAGTCATATAGAATTATAGACTGGTTTGGGTTGGAAGGGGCCTTAAAGATCATGCAGTTCCAACCCCCATTCCATGGGCAGGAACATCTCCCACCAGACTGCGCTGTTCAAGGCCTGGAAAGGTATTACTAGTAGCCTTTCCTTATAGCTTCAGATTATAGTGGTGTGCAACAAAAAATCTGTGTAATGATGTAGTAAAGTTGTTAGTCTTGATTTTTTTTTTCCCCCCCCACTTCCCACAGGTATTAAGCATGATGGAACTATGTGTGATACTTGTCGGCAGCAACCAATCATTGGCATCCGATGGAAGTGTGCTGAATGCACAAATTATGACTTGTGCACAGTCTGCTATCATGGGGACAAACATCACTTGAGGCATCGCTTTTACAGAATTACCACACCAGGAAGTGAAAGGTAAAACGTAATATTTTCCACATGAAATTATTTATGAGCAGTTAATTGTGGCTAACTTTTAACCTGCAAATTTACTTAATTTTAAATTTTTACTTAAATTTACTTAAATTCGAATTAGGTAAGATAGTGGTTTGAAGTGTAGATTCTGTTACTAATTTTGCTTTTTTGTGAGGGAGGGTAGCTGGGACAGATATTTGGAACTTGGAAGACTTGAACATTTTAGAACAGAGTAGAAAAAAAGAATATGGTTGTTCCTTTTTTTAACATTGTTGCAGTCATCGTAGTTCTTGTATTATATACCAGCTTTAAAACAAAGGCAGTTATCTTTGCATAATGTATAATCACAAAATGATTTGTGAATGAATTCCTGGATGTAAATTTAGTTTCAAAAGTAGGGTAGGTAAATTACGAGAAAATATCTTTGTAGGCGATGAAGAACAGGGTGATCTGGAGACAAAGCATGTGACTTTGTTGCTTTAAAGGGTTGTTCTACCCTTGCCTTAGTTTTCATATTCTTTTTTAAGCAACTGTTATTGTTTCCAGGTGAAGAACTCTGAACAAAATTGACACTTAGCATATTCTTGCATAGCTGTTCTTGTGTTCTGAGAGTCATAGGATGGTTTGGATTGAAAGGGACCTTAAAGGTCATCCAGTTCCAAGCCACCTGCCAAGGGCAGGGACACCTCCCTCCAGACCAGGCTACTCACACAGAACCACATATGGATTTCATGAAAAACCTTGATGTATCTGGGCAAGGAAGGTCTTACTCTTTCAAGAAGAGACTTCAGTTCCTGGAAATAGAATCGTAGAATCATGGAATCATAGAATAATTAGGCTTGGAAGTGACTTTAAAGATCCTCCAGCTCCAGCCCCGCTGCTGTGGGCAGGGACACGTCCCACTAGATCAGGTTTCCTGAGGCCCCATCCAGCCTGGCCTTGAACACCTCCAGGGATGGGGCATCCACAACTTCTCTGAGCAACCTGTGCCAGTGTTTGACTGCCCTCATCGGGAAGAAATTCCTGCTAATGTCTGATCTAAATCTTCCCCCTTCCAATTTAAAGCTATTCCTCCTCATCCTATTGCTCCATGCCCTTGTCAAAAGTCCCTCTCCAGCTTTCCTGTAGCCCCCTTGAGCTACCGAGGGCCTCTATAAGGTTTCCTCAGAGCCTTCTCTTCTCCAGGCTGTAGAACCCCAACTCTCTTACCCTGTCCATATAGAAGAGTCGCTCCAGCCCTCAGATCATCTTTGTGTCTGCCTCTGGACTTTTTCCACCGTTCCATAGGCTTATGTTGGGGATTCCAGAACTAGACACAGTACTCCATGTGGAATCTCACAAGAGTGGAGCAGGGAGGAGAATTGCCTCCCTTGACCTTTAAATAGATTTAGATCTATAGCCCTACTCGGTCATGGTTTATCTACTGGTTAAGTGAGAACAGTGGTATTTGCCTGTTAATAAATACTTGGAGAGCTACAGTAGAGCCTTTTGTGTAAAGGTTACTTGCTCTGGTGTCACCTTTGTGATTAATCTCCAGAATGGTCTTTCATTGAGTCAGTGGAAGTTTTTTTTGTTGAATGTATAGTACTCTGTTAAATGCGATGTGTGTAATACAGCATTTATTTCCTCTTCTTGGAGAAGTAAGGTTTACAAATATGTTGTAATTCGGTGAGGTGCATTTATCAAGTGTTTTTATCATTAAGGGAAGTGGTTAGAGCACACAAACTGAGTTCTCCTTTCGTATCTTGTAGGGACTGTGTTTATTTTCTCAAATGTTTGCCTTATGACTCAAATGCCCAAGTCAGTGGATAAATCGGAAAGCAACTTCTTTTTTTTTGTGAAATTAATGCCAGTAGATTTGGATACCAAATAGACATCATAAGCTCAGTTGTAACATTCCCAATGCAGACCAGGACTTAAGAGTGGAATGCAGGAATAGATAGTGCTTCCTTAGTGAGATTAAAAGAGAACTGTTAAGATGCACATCTTTTTTTCCTTTTCTTTCTATTAAAAAAAAAAAACATTGTTTTTGAGAATGCTTGAGACTTTTTTTAAATTGACTTTCCTTTGTTTTAAGTGATCTGTTCTGGTGCATAAAGCATAGGTTTTAGTTTTGGAGACGTATAGTATGCAATGTATAGAATTTCAGGACATCTTTTGCTTCTTGTCACTTTATCTTTGTTTACTCCCATTGATTTCTGTTCTGCAACTCTTATCTAGAAAGCAGCTTCATCACCAAGGAGCTGTTTCTATTGGATCAAATTTCATACCACTGCTTTGCCCTTTTCAGCTGAAAAATCCTTTTGTTTGGGAACATTTTCCTGACATTAAGTAGGAAATCTGCTTGCATGCAAACTGATGGATTTGAGATGACTGAAAAGGCAGGAAAATGTTTACAATAGATTAGGTTGGAACAGATCTTTAAGATCATCAAGCCCGGCCATAAACATCACATTGACATGTTTGCCAGTAAACCGTGTCTCTATACAGTAACTTTTTTTTTAATCTTTGTTCTTAATTCGAAGTTAAATACTCATGAACTGTTCTGTTTGGGCTTATCTACTTCAGTTCTGTTGAAGTCTGAAGGAAAGAAGAGGTTTAATTTAGAAAAAAACGTCCTATGACTGAAAAAATGGATGCTGATGTATTGAATTAAATTTCCCAAGATACACTTTAAGAAGTAGGTAGAAAATAAACTGAGATGTGGAGGGGAAACGTATCGCTCTTTTCCTTAATAGCATAATTCTGAAAAAAAAAAGAGCAGGGCAGTTGTGGGACAGTAATATTGTCCCAGGGTGCATCTAAAAAACAGAAATGTGTTGTTTGTATAACTTTCTATGTTTCTTTAATAGTTTTGGTAGTATGAATACATTTCTATACATAAGTGGTTACAAGGTTATTCCTAGTAGGAGGAAGTTTGGACAAGAAATTATCATTAGCATTAAAAACTGCATATAAACATACAATAAATTGGATCTGGGAGGATCATACGGTTTTTATCTTGTGTGCTGCTGTTCAAGATGAGAATTGAAAGGCTGTGATTCATGCACTGAAATCTGCGTTTGTGGGGTTATTTTTGCTTCAAGATGCTCCCCTTTTCTTCCCATCCCCCAAGATTCATTTTGGACTTTATCTTGACATCTGTGGGTTCTTCTTTTAATAACTTCAGGGTGTTGTTGGAGTCTCGCCGTAAATCAAAGAAAATTACAGCAAGAGGAATCTTTGCAGGTGCCAGGGTTGTGCGAGGAGTTGACTGGCAATGGGAAGATCAAGATGGTGGCAATGGACGTAGAGGAAAGGTAAAAATAATAGTGGAGATGTGTTTCAGCATGCTTGTGTCGTGGCTGCAGTGGCCTTTCTAACTGTGGGGTAAAAATATTGTAAAAGTTACTATTTTAATTTGCTGGACACTTATTTTGTACTACTCAAGCATTTAGAAAGAGGGTGGGGTTTACTATTACCAACTCTTTTAAGTTTACATTTTTAAAATACCAACACAAAATTTATAAAGCTGCTAGATTTTTATCTTGTAATAACATTAAGATCTTTGGTGTATTTCAGCATTACTAGAGAGCTTCTATGAAAACAGACCTCTCGAGTGTAGCCCTTTCTGTTCCTGTGTTCTGTAGTCTCAGTGCTTATGGGTCGCCACTCTTGTGTATCTCTTGCTTTTGGTTTTCAGTGGTTGGACCCTGACTTTCTTTTTTATCTAATAATTGTAGGGACTTTTCCAGCTTAAAATTAAAAACTATGCTGGTAATAGATATGAGTATTATATTACTGCTTTAGTACCTTATATAGGCATTTTTTATATAGCTGTATAAGGAAAATACTTGAATTCATTGAAAATTGTATGGAATGATAGGTTTCTAATCAGAAGCATTGCAGATTTTCTGTTTACATTTACCTTGAGAGCTAATGAAGGCGTGTTCTAAGTGTGAACATAGAGCAGGGAGTGTAAAATATAGTTTGACTTTTATCACCAAATACAAGTTGCTGTAGAAGGAGAATTGGATACCTTTACATCTTGGTGAACTGGTATTTTTTGTAGCATTTATTTTTAGTATGCTTATGCAGCATTGAGAAGAAACTGAAAATTTCCTGAGTAAGGCATTTAGACTATATTATGGCCCATGGAAGCAGCTTGTAGGGCTTTTGGGGATTTCAATTTGGATTTTACTGGGAGGAGATAATAAATTCATGTCTCCTGGAACAAGAGATATTCAGATGCAGCTTTTTTCATCTTGTTTATTTACCCCTTACTGTGAATTGGGTAAGATATCTCGAAATCTCTGAATTTTTTTGAGAGAAAGTCTTATCCTGCATTGCTTGCTTTATGTACTAAACTTGAATTGATGGGATTATTTGCAAGCTGAAAATATGTATAAATATGGTAGATGGTAAAGATGGTAGATAGCAGGTTTTAAATGAACACATAAAAATACGAACAAATTCTGTAAATTTATTCTTTTGATGCATTTTGGTGCATGGCCTCATGACTTTAGAAATGTCAGGAAAAGTTCTTTTCACTCTTTATCTTTTGTACTGTTGTTAAACAGATTGGCTCTGGAAATAAAACTTTGTCCTCTAATGTAGCGCACCACCACCATCAGGCTGATGGAAGTTAAACCAGACAAACAGGAGCAATTAAAATAGTTTTCATCTTGTTTTTCTTAGTTGAATGCTCATTCTTGCAGGAATATGTCAAAGTATAACAACAAATGTTTACAGTTCATATTCTGTTCTTTAATTACATTGTTAGATTATTAACCAATATAAAAAAGAAAAATAAGCCTACTAAGTATACATTCAGGCTGCAGTCTTGTGGGGCCACTTTTGTCAAGCAAAAAAAGTGACTTCAGAATGAATTCTGTTAAATTCACTAAAAATACTGCATTCTGATTTTTTTCTGAAGGGATGAAAAAGATTTTAAGTTCAAACTGAACTTCTAAGTCTTTATGATAGAAACACTTTTCTTATTTTCATAACTGAATAGGTAACTGAAATCCAAGATTGGAGCGCATCAAGTCCACATAGCGCAGCATATGTTCTTTGGGACAATGGTGCTAAGAACCTTTACAGAGTTGGCTTTGAGGGCATGGTAAGTCTAAAAGAACACAAAAGGTAAAATGTGTGGTGGGGGAAGGGTAGTAAGAATAACTTGTTGAGCTTTATTATCCTGCTTTTGTAATTTCCTTTGTCAGTTTGCATGCTGTTAGTCAGGACATAGTGAATACAGCTGTATGGATCATGCATATGTATTAGGAAGAAAGTCTAATCTGGGAATTCATAAAATATGTGAATAACATAAGGTTATAGGCCGGTTTCTGCAGGAGTATAGTAAATATTTACATTGTATAAGTTATTATCTTACTATGCTACTATTGTGCTTAAATTAAAATTCAGAAATGAAGAACAACCCCAGTTGGGAACTTTTTAAAGACCTTGTTTCTTTAGCTCACAAACTTCAGTTCACTACAGGTATTGGTGTGATTTCTGCAAGATCTATAGGTTTTGAATTACCGGCAGTGCTCAGAATCCCTTTGAGAGCGCTTTTTTTTTTTTTTTTTTTTTTNACCGGAAAGGTGTAGAATTAAATTACAACCTTAATTTGCTTTAGCACTAGATTTTTCTTTCTCACTTCCTATTTTCCGGAGCTGCTTCTACCAGCTTTAGAGAGAAAATAGGTCAGGCTCTACCCTAAGTGCCTTCTGTTGCCTGGTTTTCTTATCCTCATGTGGGTCAGGGAAAGGTTACTTTGATTATCAGCTGCTTGTAACATCTTAATTAGCATTTTCTGTGCGTGATTTTTGTTTGATGCTGCAGAGGAAAACAGTGTTAACTATACACTGAAGTGTCATCTTGTCAGATATATCAGTGATAAAATGTTAAACAATGACTGATCTGTATTTTTGGATGAAAAATATTTTGCCTGATAGTCTTACTTGAAATAACGTGTTCATATAATAAGACATAAATACTAAATACCAGTTTTGCAGTAAATAAATAATTTAATGTGAGGCTTAAAAGACTAAACATCTTTAGTGCAGGTAAGCTTTTCTGACTCATGAAGATGCTAAGAATAAAATGTAAGTTGGTATTGAATGGTATCTTTCATGGTCCTCCTAGTTCCAAAGAAAATGCCTTACTGGCAGAAGGAAAACAAAGTTACATATAGTGCTTTGTAGTATAATACATGAAATAATGAATAAACTATGAAACCAGTGGTTGGTACCTTCCCCCTTATATTTGATTGTGATGTATGGAAGAAGAATGTAATTACAAAATCTAGATTGAATGAAATGCAGATCAACTGATTTTTTTTTTTTGTATTTTCAGTTACTATGTTAAAATTCATGATGTATAGTAGGAGCGCTGTGGAATCATTAAAGATTCCTCTGGCCTCAAAAAGAAAATTAAGCTAAGTGATATTCTGTTCTAAAATAGTTATTCCCTTAATAATAAAAAGGTATTTATTATTTGTAATCAACAGCCTCTGTTGCCAGGCTATTGCCAATGTGTTAAATATTTCTAGAATACTTGATTAACTTATGGAACTGTAAATTTGAATAGGGGTGATCCTTACTGTAAGATTCATACAAAATATTTGGTCAGTCATTTAATTAACGACAAAAGACTATTACAACATTTGTGAAACTACATATGTATATGTTATAGGACACTATGTGTAATATATGTGCACCATGTGTATAAAAAGGACAATTTGAGGCTTTATATGTAGTGCTTGCTTGATACAGTCTATTCCTACAGTAATTTTGTCTGTCAGACACATTGCATGCCATTTTCATTTCAGACAGAATGGGTTCTTGGATATATGTGGCAAAAAGTCATTTTACTGTAAAGCGAAGCTTTTAAAGCTAAGTTTTATGACTGATTGCTAAAGATATAATTTGTGATTATTTACTCTAATACTATTTTTGTGCCATTGTGTAAAGCTGATCAGTAGACTGTCAGAAAGTTCATATGAAGTTGGGGTAAACTTGGCTTGGGAGTTGGAAGCTGGATAAGATTTTCCAGAGAAGGTGGAATGAGCCATACTCAGCGTGTGCCCATGTAAACACTGCTGGGAAGAAACTCCTGCTTGCAAATGAGTAACATTTCACTCAGCTGCTAATGAAGCTGATGAAAGAAGAAAGAAACAGAGCTTATTATTGTAAGCTAGGGTTGCTTGTTTGATAGCTGACAGGCTGCATCTGGTCCTCAAAATTAATCTTATCTGGCCTGCTGGCTTTTCCTTGGGAGAGATGAGGATTTGCTGGTGGGGCAGCAGGTGCTCCCTGAAAACTTGCATTTATTTGTGGTCAGAACGTTAGAGTTTTTATTTGAGTTTGTTGTTGCTGTGTTTACATATGAAGTGGCTGATGTGCATCTTGCCTTTTTTTGTGAGGCCCGACATTTAAATCTGGGAGTTTCTGCTGCCACAGACCATGCATGCCCAGACTGGAATCGGTTTTTATGATAGTGATTGGCTGAATGTTTCCTACATCCATAGGAGAAATACAGAGTGCTGTTGGCTAGTATAGTTACTGACAATGCTCGCATTTCATATCTGTATATGTTCAGGTTCTAGAACTCAACCAAGCTGTGAAATGTATTACCTGCTTTAGAAATGTGTGAACATGGCCATCTGCAATAAAAAGATATGCTGTGTGGAATTAAAGTCAATGAGAAGGTTGTAATTTAGCTTTTTGGACTTATTTCTAGTTTTTATTTCTTTCTGTCACACAGCTGAGCATGTAAAGGTGATAAATTCCATTGGTTTTCAATAAATGTATTTTACTGCTTTATTAATAGAATGATTTTGCTATAAAGACTAAAGAAAATAGTTCCATCAACAGAAGAGCTCTAAATCTGTTTTGTTATTTGGAAATTGATTTTGTGCAGCCAGATAAATTTCTTTGCTCTTGTCTTTTTTATGATTAACCTTCTCTTCTCATATTTAGCTTATTTTTTGAGGATCTTCCTTTCATCTGTGTAGCCTCTGAAAGAAGGAACTGTAGTTATCATCCATCAGTGTTGCAGTAATCTGGAAACAGTCTGTGTTTGTGTACTTTTTTCCACAGATTTGGAATAGTTGAGCACATAATGGAAATAGAGAAGACTCCTTGCCCTTTTGGTTTTGGCATTGCTTTAAACTTTCTTGTACTGATTAATGTAATGTCTTCTAAAATAATTTCAAGGGTTATCTTTAAGTTTTTGAGAAGAGCTTATTAACACCTTTATTTTAACTAAAAGCAAAGTAAGTCATACTAGACCCTGCAGGCGAGTGTTACAGAATGTACACAGATATACTTTCCCGTGCAGCTACAGGTGTTAGATCTGCAATGTAAGTCAGATCTTCAACTCTCCAGTCCTTTGTCTTGTCCCCAATGTGTTCAGAGTGAGGGATTCCTGAAGGAACAAGAACTTTCATTATTTTATTAGTTTGGTGTTTTTCTGTTGCCTTTAGAGTAGTAATCAAAACTGGTTTAAAACAGAGAAATGTGAATTTTGGCTGCCTTTATACACATAGCATGTGTTTTTTATTAAATTATTCACAGTGTAGCCAGAGGTAGGTACAGAGGTTGTTTTGGAATCCAGGGAGGAAAGAGGTATTTCTCTGTACCTTGTGCATTGATTTATGTTTTCTGGGAGACTTAGCTTTGATTCTTGTCTTACTTATCGACATAGTCTCAACCAAGCCAAGCTTTTCACCTCTGTGAGTGGGCTAGAAACATGTTAACCAGAAATGTACTTACTTATCCCTTTCCAATTTTGTTGTGTACAGTATTGACCCACAAGGAAGATTTTAAAATGATCCTTGTTAAAATTAAAAATTAATGGAAAGTTTTTTGAAGTGCCTGTAGTGTCAATAGACAGTATGGTTACAAACCATTCACTCAGTATTTGCCTGAAATCTGATTTCTTCTGTAAGGAGCTGTTGCTACTGTTTTTACCTTGCACCACTATCATTTCAGCAGCTCTCTTCTGTCTTCATGTTTCTCTTTTTATTGCTTTCACTTTTATCAGCATCTTGAAACTGGAAAATTGAGTTCATTAAATTGGAAGTACAGCATTTCTTATAAACCTTTAGCTAAAACTTATGGATTTATTTGGTCCCTCACTGTCTTAATCAGGTGGCAAAGCAGCAGGCACTGGACTTTCTCAATTTGCCCAGCACAGGCTTGTTTCCTTGCCAAAAACTGTTGAATTTAAATACTTAAAATGGCCTTTGCAGGGTATTCATTGCTACCTCAAACACCTGCAGCTGTGGAACCATTCCTGCTGGTGTGTCTGCAAGTGCAGTATTAATTTCTGTCCTGGTATTTTGTTAGATGCAATTTCATTGCATCTGGGTCAAACATTCTCCCTTTTCTTAGCAGCACGCCTAGTTTCCTTGTTACGTCTTTAGACTTGCCTCCTTGATTTTGATGCATGGCGTTCAATATTGATTGGAATAACTTAATTCCAGTAGGCATCTGCTCTTTCAGTGTTGTTTTCCTCTCCAAGGTCAGGGATGATGGTGTTTTTACACCATCTGCCAGCACTGCTGACATTGTCATTATGTACATTTTTTCATTCCCTGAAGTTTTTTATGATGATATTGCTGCTGTTTTTTCAATGATGTAATTGGAGGATAAGTCATGGTAAACTACTGTGTTTTCTGTATTACACATTTGGCTGAGGAGATCATGGTCTTCATGTAATCCACTTGCATACAGATAGAATGCAACGAGTTTTTGCAGGAAATCAGAAGATAAATGGTAGAAGACCAAAGTTCTCTGTTGTAGGCAAAACCTATTACTACCCACTGTTTATGTGCATCAACTGCACAGTCCTGCTGTGCAATGTTTTGTGCTTGTGCCATTCCTTAAGTTTTCATTATGGTGATTTCCTGCTTAACTGGGGCTCCCATCTCTTCTCTAACTTCAGTTCCACAAAATCTATACATAATTTTTTCTGGTTTTGAAGAAATGCAGAGGGTTCTTTCAATCAAGTTAATGTATGAAAACTTATGTTTTGTTTTCATCTTTACATACTTGTTAGATTTACACCCAGCCCAACTTTTTTCTGCACATGGTGTCACTGAGAGTCTCACGTTTGCATTTTAACATCCCCTTTGTTGTGGTACATTCCCTTTTGTACTTGTTTGTCTTACCTCCAAATGACCCACTGTTTCAGTCCATTTACAAGATGTGGGGAGACTCAAAGACTTGTGAAAATCCCAGTAGGGTTCTTGGTGGTGGGGTGCAGCTGAGCTGGCTGAGTGAGTGTGAGAGCTGACAGCAGCTGTGTGCCAGCAGCCTGCTGTGGCTGGACCTTGGCTGTATTTGTGCACCATCCTCATCTGAAGGGTCTCTTGCCATGCAGTCCCCTGCGGGGAGGATGACCAGGAGCTTAACACCACCTAAACTTAAACTATTTGGGCAGAACAGGGCTTCCCTAGAAGCCCCATCCCTGGAGGTGTTTAAGGCCAGGTTGGATGGGGCCTTGGGTAGCCTGATCTAGGGGGAGGCATCCTTGCCCGTCACAGGGGGTTGGAAATAGATGATCATTAACATCCCTTCTAACCCAAACTGTTCTATGGTTACTTTTCTGATAAATACAATGGCCGAGTGCTAGAAGTAGAATTATAGTTGCTTACCCAGCTTTTGTGGTACTAAACCACAAGTAAGTCTTCAGTCTTAAAACTCCAGTGTCCTTATTGGTTTGGTTATGTTTTTTAAGGCTTTTATCACATTGATGTTACTTTTGGTAGGAGTGCTCTTTGCAAAATTGTTGGAGGTACTCTTTGCTGTATGTACAGTGTGTGTGAGTTAGTTTTTTTTGCCTTAATCGTTGTAAAGTGCTTCACCTTTCTGTGTATTTAGAGTCCTGGTGAAGTTTATGTAGACAAAATAAGTTTCCTTGCTTTCCTGTGATTCTTACAATCAGACTTTTGTTTTACTGCTTAGTAATCTGACTTCACCATGGTAAGTGAAAGGAAGACATGTGAAGCTGAGGTTCAGCATGAAGCTGCCACTTAGTTTTCCAAACGAGTATATTATTATACTCCAGAAATAAACCATGTGGAGGGGACAGTACAGGCAGGGTGAAAAAAGAGAGCCGATTTGTAGATTTGTGTCTTTTAATTTTCCACAAAATTTAAGGTGTATTAACCTGCTTCCTAATGATTTCTGCCACAAGATAGTAATTAGCTTTTTGCTGAATATTTTATTTCTTCTAGCTTTTAGCCATCAGTCTGCTGTGTGTTAACAGGTGCTGTAATACAAGCCATCTTTCACTCAGATTTTGCCTGACTGGGAGTAGAACCATGTAGGACCTTCCTGCGATCTGTTTTTAATGCTCTAAAGAATGTGTAAACAGCTCCTGTCTGTATACCCCTCCTTGACTTCTGCACAGACAGCTGGTCGTTGCATGGAAAGTTTGTATTCAGTGGGTGAGACCAAGTACTCCGGGGCACGTTAAATCTCTGTTGGTCTGAGGGAATGAATGAACTTGCCATCTGCGCTGGTCAGTGCGGCCCCTTTTGTCTTCAGACAAGTTAAACCCAGCACCTGCCCACCGGGTGGCAGCGTTCTGTCACAGGCTGGCTGCTGCCGGGCTCTACAAACCTATGCTCTGGTTTCTCACAGGGTTTGAAAGTAATGAGATTTGGTCGCTCTTCATCTGGCTGCTTTCATCACATTTTGAAAAAAGTTGTGATATATTCTTCATAGATCCGGATTTATGCTGAATTTTGTATTGTTTCTGTCCGCTAAGCAGTTGCGGGTTACTGAGGGTGGTATTGTGTTCGTTGAGCATTGTATGATTTGGAAGATTTGAGAGTTTTCATTTTAATCATTTTGCAGAAGCACAGTTTCTCCATAAATTTGGATGTGGGAAAAATAATTGTTGAAATATTTTTTTAGTTCTGCTTGATTATATCATAATTGCCACCTATCCTCTATTGCCTTACCCATTCCATGGAATATTCTGACACGTTTTGCAAACAATATTCTACCCTCATTCCAACTCATCTTGCACTGAAATGCCCTTTGTTTAGTGAGAATTGTTCTGCAAGGAGCAGAGGCAGATGGGCAGATGGTAAGCATTTGGCTTTAAGGGTTACACAGGGAAAAAAAAAAAACTAGGTCACATGAGAATTACAGGAACTCTGCTAGCTTTATGAATTGAAGTTGCTTATCACACTTGAAATTTCTATTTCTCAGAGACTATGAAAAAGAGGTTTTCTGAAGGACCAACTTTAGAATTTTTCTCTTTAAAAAGATGATGTTTAGCTCAGTATAGTGGGTTTTTTTATAACAAAACAATATCCTTGTGTTCTGTATATTCTTAATTGGAAATTATTCTTTTTGTAGAATTTGTGTGCCACGTTTTCTTCTCAGAGTTAACCATCTGTCTGTCAGGAACGGTTAGGAAGAGGAGGCAGTATTGGCAGGCGTTAAATGTTTGGTACAGGAAGAGCTGTGGCTTTGAGAACTATGTGCAGGTTTTTTTCTTTCCATGCCTGTGTTCACACTTTTTTTTTTTAGTAGGACACTGCAAGGGAGATGTGTGTTATTCTGGTATATTTCTTTGAATTAAAAATGTCTTATCCCTTATAGACATCTGTATTGGTAAAGTTTGTTAAAATTTTAAGAGTGATGAGGTTGATAGATTCAAAAGTATTTAAGGTTATATGCATCAGTAATGAATTCATGGGGCCTTTTTTTTGTACACAAAATTTGCAGTTCTTAATTGAGTGTATTTCAGTTCTAGTTTCGCTGGTTTATGTTAACCTGGAGTCTTGGCCAGTGAGGGCTAAAGCTGTCTCAATCTCTCTCCGTAGTCTGACCTGAAATGTGTCCAAGATGCCAAAGGAGGCTCTTTCTACAGGGACCATTGTCCTGTGTTAGGTGAGTTGAAAAGTTCATTTATCTTGATGGATGTTCATCGTGCTTGGTCTGGGTTCTGCTTCCTCTTCGAACTTCATCTAACAGGGCTTTCCTTAACCAATGAAATGTTTCTATGTATTAATAATAAATTGTAACCGTGTTATAAATGTATTTGGTGTGTGTGCCAAGTGGATTGCAAGGGAGCTGTTAAGTGCTGCCCAAGGAATAAACTGTGTCACATCTTGTGCACTGTATTTCTAAGGAGCCAAACATAGCTATATGTTCTCACAAGACTGTCTTAAACATTCTGAGTTGAATTTAATTAAGTAGCATGTACGTGGCCATAACCAGGAGTCATTCAAGCATATAACTTAAGGTATTATTTCAGTATATGCTGTGAAATCGTGGCTGAGGTTTTCCATATCATCTATTGCCTTGACTTCTTTCTCCAGTGTCTTGGCTGGGCTGTACACGTGTGCAGTGTATTATTAAAAAAAGTAATTTCTGGGCTTTTTTGTTTTTGAAATATGGGCAGGTTGGGATAAATTCTGTAGATAATTGGATACAAATTTCTTTATTATTTAAATAGATTTCCTTGGCCAAATACCTGGTCATAAAGCTGGTTACTATAGAAAATTTTGCTTTTGTTCTCATGTTACTTATTATACTTCAATACATAAACTTAGCTGATAATACTGGCTTTCCTGAAGTGATGAAAATTTTCTCTCTTTATTAGTCTTCATGTATTTCCTTGCACAAATACTTGTAGCACTGGTTTTTTTTATTGATGACATTGGTGAAAAGGTAATTTACATCTGTTTTGTTTACAAATTAAAACCCCACAGTTGTCCAAGAAGTCACTTGGATATTTACTGTCAGGTAGATTAATTGTTTGGAAGTAAAAAGCCAAGGCACACATTATTGTTATTATAGTTGGATGTGAATAAAACCAGAAAAGTAGTAATAGGAACCTACTGGTTCTTTATTACAGAGGTGAACTTAGATCCTTATGCAGGTGTTTTGTTTGTTTTGGTTCTTACTTTAAAAGTACAGGTCTGTTTTCTGCATGTAGCTTACTTGTAGGATAATGTTGTTTGAAGGCATGAATATTAATTGCTAAAGATAATAGGAGATTTTTATTTGTTCAGTTCTACCCCTTCCTCTATATCAAGTTGTTCTTGATGGATGAGGATGAACTCAGTTTATCATTCTTACAACATAATTCTCAGTCTTCTCAGTCATTCTCTTTGTTAGAACATCTGCCCCTTTTATTTGTATTCTGAGCATAGTTCACAGATAGGCTCATGCCGTGAATTTAAATGTATGCTTGCCTTAAGAACTAAAAAGTTATTTTTAAAGCTTTGCAGATTTGTGGTAGAGTGCAAATACTTCTTCAGGGACCTAATTAATACAGCATGGGTATGTAGTTGGAGCAAAACAGTGGAACTGATTCTGTTTAATGCCACATCAGTAACCTTGATGATGAGACAGAATACAATCCCAGACAATGTGCAACTTGGCAGAGGGGTGTGGTTGAAAATGGAGCTTTATTCATAAGATCCTCGAGGAAGTGAAGAATTCTGTGAATGGAGACCTTGTGGACTTCAACCAGAAGTGCACTCTGGTTAGAATAAGCCTACGTACCAGGAATTCCCAGAGTGGGAATTGTGGATGCCTGAGTGAAGAGCCTTTTCGAGGAAGACCTGGGTGTTGCAGTGCATACCAAACTGAACGAGGCACCAGTGTGCCATCATTGCAAATAAGGCAGATTTCATAGTGGACTATATTAAGAGGATGGTGGGCAACAAAATAGGAGAAGTTATTATCCCACTCTTCTCAACTGTGTCCTATGAGGCTGTGTCCTGTTTGTCATTTCCTCTTCCCTCCTTGCAGATTTGAGAAAATGTCTGATGGTGGCCTGCCAATGTGTTTAAGAGACTGTGAGGATGTAATTTGCAAGGAGGAGGAGCTGGACTTGTTTAGCCTGGCTGGAAGGGGGTTAGGAGGGAATCTACCAGCCACCTACAACCAGTTGAACTGTGGATGAAAATAGTGGCATAACAACAAATGGTAGTGACCTTCAGTGCGACTCAGGAGGTTTGGATCAGATACTGAAGAAACTTTGTTATACCTACAGCTCCATATTGTAGCACTGGAAAAAAGTTACTTTGAGAGGCTGTGGAACCTCAGACCTTGGGGGCTGTCATAACTCAGACAAAGTCACAAGTGACCTCAGGAGTTGTTAGTTAAGCTTTGTGTGGGATACCAGACCAGGTGACCTCCTAAGACCTTTTCTGCCAACTAGTGCTTCTGTAATTCTTTGTTGGTTTAGATCTCTTCTTAGACCTGCCTCATCAGGGATATCTGGAATGTTTGATGTCTGTCAGTTCTCTATTGAGTGCTTTATCAGTAGCTTTTCTGAAGCATTACTCTTTAACATTTTGTGCTCTGCAGAAGTGGCTGTTTTCCCTGTTGCTTGTATTTTATTGCAAGGGTGAAGGGTACCAACTGAAAATAGTGTTCCATCTGTAGGTCTGTTAACTAAGAACAGGACTGAAAGAAGTCACTGGATGGCTGTAGAAGTCAAAGTCCATTGAACATGAGCATCTATTCATGAATGTGCTGCTTCTTCAGTAGTGTCAGAGTCTCTTGACCATTACGTCTTTTTGAGGACTTCCGGTGCTGCAACTGATGCTGCCAATATCCAGTGTAGATTTCAGGTTCTGGAATCAGTCTCCCTCCAAATAGTATTTTGTCTGTTTATCAGGCTATTTCCATACTTCCTTATTGTTGAATTGTGAGGATTTGTTTTCCATTACTGAATCTTGCTTGGAAGAGGACACCCCACCCCCTTACCTGTCCTTAGTGATACAATATTACTGGAGGAACTTTGCTCACCCTGTGTCCTTTGCTACCAGTATTGCTGTTGGGCTCAGTCTGTAGGTTCTGGAGTTGGTTTTCTCTTCACTGTTTTGTGGTAAACGCCAGATACCATCCTCTGGGTCTGACTGTGAGCAAGTCCACAAATGTCTTCTGTCATCAGTTAGCATGCTTTGATATATGTGGATGTATACCATTTCTCTCCAGCTTATTTTTTGCTATGAGGCATCTTTTGAAACCAGAAATTGTCCAGGGAGAAGGTGTTTTGCACAAAAAATGTCAGAGTGGTTTTTTGGTTTTTTTTTTTTGTGGTCATTTTCCCACTCACAAGGTTAAAGGTATTTCTCATTGCTCACTTGGGAGGTAGATTTTAGCCAGTGCTTTCTCCGCGCTTAGGGATTTATCCATTCCAAAACCACTTCCTGTGGGAATTCTGCTTGTGTGTCGATAGGTGGCACTTTGTGTATGAATTCAGGTTGGACAGGGCCTTGAGCAGCCTCGTCTAGTGAGAAGTGTCCCTGCCCATGGCAGAGGGTTTGAAACCAGGTGATCTTTAAGGTCCCTTCCAACCTGAACCATCCTGTGAGTATGACTCTCTCAAAATTACCAGAGGTTTGGTGTATATCTGGATGTCTGGTACTATATGGTAGCTGTTACTATCCCAGTAAGAGGCCATAGTGGAGCCTGTCACAAGTGTTCAATGTTTACCTGTGTCATTGTTATTGGCCTTAAGCTCATCAAGGAACCTGCAATTCAATAAACCAGTGCTTCAGAGTTCTTTGTCTTTTTTTTTCACCTGTTTGCTCCCTTTTAGTTATTGGCCCCTATAGTTTCAGAGGTACTGGGAGTTATGTCTCAGAAATTAATTTCCATTCTTGTGATGACTTGGAAAAATAGTGTGATCATTTTCCTCTTATTCTGTTTCAGGTGAGCAAAATGGCAACAGAAACCCTGGTGGGCTGCAAATTGGTGACCTTGTAAACATTGACCTTGATTTGGAAATTGTACAGTCCTTGCAGCATGGTCATGGAGGTTGGACTGATGGCATGTTTGAAACCTTAACAACAACTGGAACAGTGTGTGGCATTGATGAGGATCATGACATTGTAGTACAGTACCCAAGTGGCAACAGGTTTGTTATGTAACCCTTCCTTTGCCTTCAGCACTTGTGATCACTTGGAACTGGAAACTTTCTGCTCTTCTTTTGTGTCTGTTAGATTTTTCTTGGTAATTTCATATTCCTTCTACAATGTGTGATGATGACTTAACCTTTCAAGATGCTTTAGTGGGAAAATTAAGTTTGTGTCACTCACTTGGTGAAAATTCGAGTGTGAAATAATGAATGATGTTCTGGACTATCTTATTTCCAAAATATAGTGTTTTAAGCAGTAATTTCATTTTTAATTACAAAACATCCCATGGTTTCAAAAGGAATGATAATAGCAGTGTATTGCAGGTTCTCAGGAAGATGGCTTAAGAGCATGGGTGACAAACTCTTTACGTTGGGTGTCTTGTCTAATATAGTGTGACCTTAGTGAGATCCTATGTCTAGCATTTTCTTATTCAAAGGTATGTTAGTTTATGCAAATGTGAGTCTGTGAATGGGCAGTGTGGGGGAAGCTGTTGCCAAAACCCCTCCCTGAAAGCAGCTCAGTTTGAAATTTGATGAGCTACGTCCATGCAAACATGAATTAAACCCAGCTCTGCAGCTGGATCTTAGCTAATATGTCCACGTGAGTTTGTGTTACCTTGCTCTGAAGTATTTGGCTTATCTTTTAGAAGCAGCTAATTAGTATTATAGCAACATTTCAGTTGTATCTGGGCACTGACCTGTTCAGTTTGTCCAGAAGGGAATAACAGTGTGTTTTTCTTTGGGCTCTCCCTCAAGATATTGTTTGTTAATGTTGCCAAGTAATGTGAGGCAAAGCTGTGTTCACAGCTAACACAAGCTGAAGGGATGCAAGTGGCTTTTCTTCTGACAATCATGGCTCCAGAGCCAGTGAGTGGAGCTGCTGTCTTGTGGTTTCCCCCTGACTTTGCCCCTTATAGAGATTATCTGATGCTCTTCAACTAGATCAGACAGCTTAATAAAAGTCAGCCCCAGACCAAATGGCAGGTCAAGGAGATATTGCCATATTACGTGTTAGAAGATAATTCAGTATAAAAACAGCCAAATGCCTCTAAAACTGTAAAATTTATTATACAGATTAGGATAGTTTAAGAACTGAGATCTATCTGGGACAATCACTTGATTGAGGAGCATTTCTTATAGCTGAATGTTGCAGCTTTTTTGCAAGAGGAGGGGGCAAAATCCCGTGCTCTTTCCATATTCTTCCCTGACAGTCCAGTTTTTTGAGACAGCTTGGATTTTCCCTTTTTCAACCAGAGTTGTCATCTTCTCTTACTGGAAAAATAAACAAACTGTGTAGCTACTTTCAGGACTACTATTTTGTGGTGTCAGTTGCTTCTGCCTAGGCAAGATATTGCTTCGTTTACAAAGGTGCATGTCTAAAGATCACCCTGGAATTATTGAGCTAATGAGCCATAAACATATAATGGTTGACCGCAAATAAGCCATAGTACCCAATTGCAGAAAAATTGTAGGCATACAAGTAGCATCTTGGGTGATAGTTAAATTTTAAACATGTATTTTGATTTGCCTATTTAAAGTCTTCTTTAAATGACTCATTGCTTAGGTGGACGTTTAATCCAGCTGTTCTTACCAAAGCCAATGTTGTCCGAAGTGGAGATGCTGCTCAAGGTGCAGAAGGAGGTACCTCTCAGTTTCAAGTGGGTGACCTTGTTCAAGTATGTTATGACTTAGAGCGAATAAAACTTCTTCAGAGAGGTCATGGAGAGTGGGCTGAAGCAATGCTTCCTGTAAGTAGTTGTGTGTTTAATTCATAGAATGATAAAACTTGTGTAATTAGTTATGATTAGTAACAATACGTAGAGGTTGTGGGATTCCAAGGCTTTTTTTTTTTTAAGTTAGAGAAAGTGTATTTCATCAAACATGGTGTAATACTTTCTCCGATGTAGTAATCTGCTTAGCCTGATGAAACTTAGCCAAAGGTATTAGTGGCTGTACTATTAAACAACTGACTTCATAAAATCTGTGACTTGCTATAACAACATTCCAATTTCTGAATAATTTATTTTAGTATTATTTGCATTTGATGTTTTCTTTAATGCAGACTTTAGGTAAAGTCGGTCGGGTCCAGCAGATCTATTCAGACAGTGACTTAAAAGTTGAAGTTTGTGGGACATCTTGGACATATAATCCAGCAGCTGTCTCAAAGGTGGCATCAGCGGGATCTGCTATAAGTAATGCATCTGGTGGTAAGTTTGAAGAATAACTAGTAATGTATACTTGGCAAGTATTTGTATTAACTAAAAATTAATAAACACTAGTACATAGTTTGTATGAAAGGTTAATAATACGCAGACTTGGCATAGAATCATAAAATCATTTGGTTGGAAAAGACCTCTTGAGATAGTCCAGCTGTACGTGTCTACTATTAAACCATATCCCAGAGCACCTCATCTGCCCATCTTTTAATACAAATGTAGCATTTGGCTACTTGATGCTATCTGTGCCTTGGAGAAGGATGCAAGAAAAAGCTTGGCACTGGTGTGATGTTCATTATTATCTTGATAAGGTGCAGAATCTCCAAATCTAACTTGGGTTTCTGTTTGACCACAGTGCAGATTTGTCTTTGGAGGTGTGCTCTAAGGGCTTCAAAATTTAAATGGTAGGAAGAGACATGAGATTGGAATAGGGACTGAGGCATGAAGACAGTGTCACTGGCTGTAGCAAGTAGACTCCTTGTTTAGTAGGTGGTGTGAGATAGCAAGTGTGAGGGGTCTGTTGCAGGCAGTTACTCAGGATGGTGGTATTTCCTTAAATTTTGTCTTAAAATTTGGTAAGACACCCTTTGGCTAGTTACACTGAGATTTATTTTTTTATGTCTAAGTAATCATATTTCAGTTCTGTTGAACTTGCTCTCATTCATCTAGTAATGAGGCAGAAAGACTATCCAGTGTTTCATGTTCTGTTGGCTGTTTCACGGATCAGTGAAACCAGTGTCTTCCCTCTTTTTGGATAGCTAATTTTTTTCCTCTTCATGTATTTGCCTTAATGTCAAGAAACCTTTCTACATAATTTTCTAGACTTATTTGTAGGAAGGCATAAATACAATGTGTTTTCTGCAATCAAAATAAAGTCACAAGGGCTGTAAAACCAGCTAGAAGAGGAATATGAGTTTAAAATTAAAGGACAGCATATACTTTAAGTTAAACTAGATGACTAGAAAGCCTGTTATATCAATATGTAAACTCATGTTTTTATTTCCTCCCCACCCTTCTGTATTCTGCAGTAGACAAGCTATTTGTGATTCAGTCAACTTGGTTTTTAAGTGCCTGATATGACAGTCTCAACTATCTAAAGGGTATCGAGGTGTAACGCTTAAAACTGAGTAATAACTTAAAGCTGCCATTTTAAGGTGGCTTGTGCATTACTGTGTGCATACCTTTAGAAATGTCGCAAATTTAGCTGTTATTTTTCTGTTCTTGTGTGATTAGAAAGTAATCATGATTGTCCTTTGTTTAATAATTACAGAGAGATTGTCCCAGCTCTTGAAGAAATTATTTGAAACCCAAGAATCTGGAGATCTCAATGAAGAACTGGTTAAAGCTGCTGCCAATGGAGATGTTGCTAAAGTGGAAGACCTGCTAAAGAGACCAGATGTAGATGTGAGTGTTCTTGTTTGGGAATAGGTTCTGGGGACCTGTAAGACTAAGGAAAGTGAAGCTTCCATGAGTACTCCTTGCCATTCACTGGTATGTCTGCATAGTAGTGGTACAGCTGGTACCAGTGTCCCTTCTCCCTTTTGTTGTCCTTAGAATTGTTTTTGGGCTGTGTGTGAAAATAGCACTTTACACCAGGAAGATTTTGCATTCTGTTGTCTGTATTAAAATGTGTTCCAGCCTCTCTCTGCCAGAGTTGGGGCAGAGAACCAAGCACTCAGAATTAACAAAGAGTCTTTGGGTTCTTTTGTTTCAAGAGAATGGAAGGAAAGAGGGTAGATTTTGAGGGGGGTTTTTTTTCTGCTGTTGTGGGTTTTGTTTTGGTTTCTGAACTTGCAAGGTAGATCTTCTAATCTTGCTTTCTGTCAGATTCCTTTTACCAACTTGTCTGATCACGTGGTAGTAAAAAGTCTAAAAGAAAAAAACAAAAAAAATTGTAGGACTTGGTTCAGGGAATGTGTTTTGAAATTGGTCAAGTATTTTTCTCACTACAGCAATAGTAATTCTTGCAGATAAGACACTAAACTGTCAGTTCTGAGGATTTGCTTGTAGCTTGTAGCTCAAGATTATACAAAACATGGTATTTTGTTCAGACTGACTCCTTTGTAACTTTGTTACCATAAACTAGAAAACAAATATACTGTAGAGCAGAGGAACTGGTATCAATCTGAGACCTGTTCTCAAACATCTTGTCTTTATAACACCCAAAGATCAAAGTTTTTGATCCAACTGTAGTTGAGTTCTTAATGTTTGAAATAAATCCATTTCTTGCTTCTTTCCTACAATCTAGTTACATTACAGAAATAAAATAGGAAAGAGCTTGGAGTTATCTGGACATGCTAAGAAGGCATCTCTATAACAATGATTTGGTATTTTCATATGAATGCTGTTGCATTGTTTTCTAGTACACTTACATGGAATGCTGCTCAAGTGGGTGTGTATCTTGCAACTTTGCTCAAAGTATTGATGTGCTTCCAGGTGAATGGACAATGTGCTGGACACACAGCTATGCAAGCTGCTAGTCAGAATGGCCACGTTGATATTTTGAAGTTGCTTCTGAAACAGAATGTGGATGTAGAAGCAGAGGTAACCTAAATATTTCAAACTACACTTTGTGTCTCCTCAAGTTTTAAACTTTGCTGCTCACAAATGTAACGATTCTATTGGAGTTGCCTTCTTTTCAGATGTCAGAACAAAAACTGCTTTTCTTGCTGTGATTATGTTCCCAAATTAGCCTCCCACTGACGATATTACAAAGGGTCAGTGTCCAGTTCTTTAGCACCTCCAATTAAGTAAAATATTATGCTAATATATTAGAGCTATGTAAGCTAGTGTGTGACTGTAGGGGAAGAAGCCCCTTCTTGATTTCCTTTTTCATTTCAACAGTGTAATGTTGTAGGTTAGCATGCTGCCTGTGGCATTCAGAGAAGATGATGTTGGATGCTGCATCTCTGACTTCAGATAATTGCCGTGCTTCTTCTGTACAGTGTTCAGTTAGGACTAAGTTTTCTGTTCTGAACTAAAGCAAGTTTGAGCAGAAGAGTAATAACAGTATCTTTGGGTAGGAACTGCCAACTGTTCCAGGTTTTTTTGGTTGATTTTTTTAATTTCACCTCAAATGTAAAGGTTTGTTCAGTTTTTTCAGAGTTTTTTGTGAGAAAATGATCTATGGGTGTACCGTGATAGTTACGTTTTGAGTAAATTCTGCCTTGTTTACTTACAGTGCACTGGCCTTGCAGTTTTGCTCGTTTTGTGAAGCATGAGAGGGATCTCAAATTTCTCTTACTAAGAGAATGTAAATTAAAGCCTGATAGAATGCTTAGAACTTAATAGTGTGCCCAATGTGTATGTGTAACAGAAAAATAACTATATACTTGGGCATTTAGCTTTATGTTGTATTTGATAGATTGAAGTAACAATGCGTTACTACATTAGTGAAGCAATGATGTAATCTTTGCAACTAAAATTACTTCTATATTCATGGCTGTACTATTACTTTATAAAGGTTTTCTACTAACTGGTCAAGACGGCTTAGATTTTATGCAATACATATTTGCAGTGGTCTGGTCTCTGTGAAGTAGCTTCATTTCAGAACTAGTGCTTTCACTGCAGTAGGTAGCCTACACTGTTAACAAACTAAGCTGTTTTTCATCTGTACTATAGGATTAAAGCTGCTACATTAATCAAGGGGTGGACTGATACTTTCTTCTCTCCTATAAGGAAGGGTTAGAAGCATTAGAGAGGGAAGTAGAAGCACTGGTTACACCAAGATAATACAGCTGGTAATCAGCTAGCAGTAGAATTGTTAGAGTTCACGTTAGCTCAGACTTCGGAAGTATAACAGTGCTGTTAAAAAATATTTTCAGTAATTTTATTTGAATTTTCAAACCTTGTTCATCTAACTGAGATTAAATGAAGACCTTATTCCTACTAAATTACACAATTGCATTGTTTACGATAATGTTAATCACATATTATGTATGATTAGATTAATGATTACATGTCAGGCTTTAAAAAATGTCACCTGTCTAAATTAGTGATGTGAAAATGCAGTGAAGCTGTCTCATTAAGCAGAGAGCAAAAATTTAGTCCATTTACTTCATTGTTGCGGTCTATGGCGTGGAAGCAAAGGATAAAACCCTTTCCTCTGCCTGCTTCATAGCTCAGTTGGATATATTTATGCATACAGACACTGCTGCAGAGTGTGTACATTAAAGATGGCATTTTCTGGAAATGCCCTCGTTGTCTCCTGTGTGCTTGTCTCTGGCAGCTTAATGTAGACAACAAGTGGCCTCTGTTTAGTCAGAAAACAGTTTGCTACTGACAGAGCTCAAGAAGCCTAATGCAGAGAGTACACAGTAAAAATATGTAGCCTTCTAGGCTGCTGAAATTAATGGATGTCAGTTGTTGTATTGACTGTACCAAAAACTTTATCTTGTAGGCCTGTTTAGAAATCTAGAAATCTAGATTTATATCTAAACATAAGTCTCAGGACAGGTGCTTAATTAGTTGCTAGCTTTTTATAAGTCTATTAACATGCTGTTGTGTGGAAACCCTTACTGAAAGGGTTGTTAGGCACTGGAACAGGCTGCCCAGGGGGGAGCCACCATCTCAGGAGGTGTTTAAAAGACAAATCGATGTTGTTCTTGGGGACATGGTCTGGTGATGGACTTAGCAGGGCTGGATTGATGATTTGACTCAATGATCTTAAAGGTCTTTTCCAAATAAAATAGTTCTGTGATTCTGTGAAACTCTACAGTGGGATTTAGCTCTTGAGATTATTTTTTTAATGCTGAGCTAAAACAAGCCACGTTTTCTTGGACTTTTACTGTAGCAGTTCTATACACGAAACTTTATAAAAGCAGCAGATTCCATCTCAAAATTGGAACATATTAAAATTTTTTAGTATTTAGTAGATTGTTTGAGGTTTCATCAGTAAGTATCTCAGTGTGCTTTGCATACTGCAAATATGAGAAGACGAATTAGCCTGTACCGGTTAAACAAAGGGATCTGTAATTATAGATGTTGTAGCAGTTTAATTACTGTCATACTCTTGATAAGTTTCACCTCGTGATGATCATTATTCCCACATGAGAATCATAGAACTACAGACAAGTTCCACTTTCCGATCCTTTCCCCTTTCAGATGCTGAAGCTTTGGCTTCTTCGAACTGTTGGTTTGTTAGGTGAGCCTGAGAAGGAGTCTTGCTGTCTTAGAAGACGATATTGTAGCACAAGTTGTTTTGGAAGGCATAAAAATATTTTGTTTTCAAAAGCTATTGAAACTGCTGTTTAGTGCTCTGATTGTCTTGAAAACCATATTCTTACTTCCAAACAGATAGATTTGATAATGAACAGGTAAGTCCCCTTCCATAATTTTTAAAAATACCATAATGAGCTTTGTTACCTTGTAATTGTGCAAATACAGTTTATGCTAAGAGCTATTAATGTCTGTGATGATGTACAATGGGTTAGAAGGGTGTGACAAAAATTACTTTTGAAGGACATTGCTGAAGGAAAAGCAGATTGGTAAGAGAAACTAAGTTTACCCAAGAGAGACATCCAGCACGCCCTTGACAGATCATGATTTTATCTCCTCCTTGCAATTTTTTGGTATTTCTGTATTGTCAAAATGAAATCCTACAAATACATAGTAATATTCCACTGCACAAGAAATTCATTAGAAACTAGCTTATGAAGTTGTTTCATTCATTGTTACATACAATGTCCAGAGAAGAGCAACGAAGCTGGTGAAGAGGCTGGAGAACAGGCCTTATGAGGAATGGCTGAGAGAGCTGGGATTGTTTAGCCTGGAGAAGAGGAGGCTGGGAGAAGACCTCATTACTCTCTATAACTACCTGAAAGGGGGTTATAGAGAGGAGGGAGCTGGGCTCTTCTCCCAAGTGATGGGACAGGACAAGAGGGAATGGCCTCAAGCTCCACCGGGGGAGGTTCAGGCTGGACATCAGGAAAAAAATTTTCACAGAAAGGGTCGTTGGGCACTGGAACAGGATTCATCTTCCCTGGAGGTGTTTAAGGCCTGGGTGGACAAGGTGCTGAGGGGCATGGTTTAGTGTTCGATGGGAATGGTTGGACTCAATGATCCAGTGGGTCTTTTCCAACCTGGTGATTCTATGATTCTTTACTTTCCATTTTACTTTCGAACAGTGTCATTGATGTTGAAATCACTTGATTAACATTTAAACCTGTTTTGTGCAGTACATGTTATGGATGTTCAAGTAACCCAAACTGATGAAGTTACTTTCATACTTTAATTCTCAGTTTGGATGAAACTGAAACAAATTGAATTTAATCGGAGCTTTAATGTTCTGAATTACCAACATAAAATCAAAACTTCTAATTAATTTCAGCATCAATACCAAGTTTCCTGTAGAAAAGGTTAACTGAAAAATAAGATGTATAACCAAACCCTAGTAACTATTAGCTTAATTGTATGAACAGTGCAATTCTCTTGCCTTTATACAAGGGTCAGGATAACACCAAGGACAAATACAGGCTGGGTGGAGAATGGATTGAAAGCAGCCCTGCAGAGGGGGACTTGGGAGTGTTAATGAATGAGAGGCTCAGCATGAGCTGACAATGTGTGTTTGCAGCCCAGAAAGCCAAACATACCCTTGGCTTCATCCAAAGAAATGTGAGCAGCAGGTTGAGGGAGAGGATGTCAAGGCCAGGTTGGATGGGGCCCAGGGCAGCCTGATCTAGTGGGGTTGTCCCTGCCTATGTCAGGGGTTTGGAACTAATGATCTTTAAGGTCCCTTCCAACCCAAACTATTCTATGATCCTGCACCTCTGTTCTGCTCTTGTGATACCCTGCCTGGAGTGCTGTGTTCAGTTCTGGAGTCCACAGCACAGGAAGGGCATGGATCTGCTAGAGTAAGTCTAGAGGAGGGCCGTGAAGATGATCAGAGGGTTGGAGTACCTCCCAATATGAGGACAGGCTGAGAGTTGGGATTGTTCAGCCTGGAGGGAGAAGGCTCCAGGGAGACCTTATAGCGACCTCTATATGTCAAGCTGAAAATATAAATTCTTCCCTCCCAGGGAGTGCAGGGACAGGATGAGGGGGAATGGTTTTAGGCAGACAGGGGAGATTTAGATGAGGTATTAGGAAGAATTTTTTTTCCTGTGAGGCACTTGCACAAGTTGCTTGAAGTAGTTGTGGAAGCCCTGTCCCTGGAGGTGTTCAAGGGCAGTTTGGATGGGGCCTTGAGCAACCTGATCTGATGGAAAGGGTTCCTGCTCATGGCAGGGGTGTTGGAACTGGATGGTCTTAAATGTCCATTCCAGCCCAAAGCATTTTATGGTTCTATACCATGATTTTGACTCTAGAGTGCTTCGTAGTTTATAGGAAGGGTCACCTTTGGGGCTTGGATTTTGTGAGTTTCATGGTGTTTGTTTTGTTTTGTGTCTTTTTTTTTTACTTAACAGTTTATTTGTAATAGAAACCAAAATGAATCTGTTTGCATTCCTGATTAAAAAAAAGATTATTTTTTTTAATCACACAAAGATTTGAGGCAGTTGTATATGATATAGACTGTCCTTAGTCACAGAATATGTATGTTTATATACTAACAGATGATTCATCCTCTGCTGCTGTGGTTTGAACAGTTATTGTAATTAGGCATTTGAATGGTACCATGGTTGTCTAATTTTTCCTCCCTCTTTAAAGAAATCAAGTAAACACTTTTTAAAATTTTAAATTAATATTTTTAAATGCACAAGAAATGTGGAATAATCTGGGTCAAATTCACACTTTTACTTTAGGACAAAGATGGAGACAGGGCTGTCCATCATGCAGCCTTTGGAGATGAAGGTGCTGTGATAGAGGTTTTGCACCGAGGCAGTGCAGATTTGAATGCTCGCAACAAACGTAGACAGACTCCACTGCATATTGCCGTTAACAAAGGTCATCTGCAAGTAGTGAAGACTTTGCTGGACTTTGGCTGTCATCCTAGTCTCCAGGTAAAGTAAATATTAATGTAGATTCAACTTCTTAGCTACTGAATTTATGATTTGCTCTGTGTAGGCAGTAGAAGACTTGTGGAAAATGGGATTGAAAGGAATGGACTTTGTTATCTGTCCCAGCCTCTACCCCAGCATGTGATCAGCTGTAGTAAAAATGCTATTAAATCTATTTGTTTTCTTGACAGCTGGATAGCCACCTGATTTATTCTAGCCTCTTGATGTTAATTGGAATTTTCAGACTGTAGCTATCTGTAATTACTAACTTTCTCTCCACAATAATTCTTTCTCTGTTGAATCTACAAGCTGTTTGTTACTTCTGCAAGCTACACCTGTTGCGTTTTTTTGGCTGATGTTGGTGTGTTAAAAGAAATGTTTTCTCAGAGTTGACCTCTTCATTGATAGTATTGCTTAGCCAGAATCTTAAATATTCAGCTTTTTAATCGAAAAAGCCCACATGCAAAGGTCTTGAGTACCATAATTTCACAGGGAGTTTTATCTATAATGAATGTGGCAGGAGCTGTAACATGAGTGCAATGTCCTATTGAGAAGGCAGTGTAGAAACCTGCTATGAAATAGGTAGGCATCCATATTCTGCCTGAGCTGATTGCAGCTGCATGCGGTGCATTCGTAAAACAAATCAGAATGGGGAAGCTTAAAGAGATTTGCAACAGAAAGAAGAAGCTGTAGTGTCTTGAGCAACTCTGACAGAGGGGTAATGGTTTTAAGATGAAAGAGGGAAGATTTAGATTAGATATTAGAAAGATTTTTTTTTTTTTTTTTAATTTTTTTTTTGGTTTTTTTTTTTTTTTTGTTTTTATTTTATGTTGTGTTTT